>JAVCKT010009165.1:35492-47080 GCA_032273925.1 Rhynchotus rufescens | reverse complement strand
ATATGCCCAATCATTAATGCGTTTGAATGTTTTAATTGACTGCATTCTCAGCTGTTATGCATGGCTTAAAATGGGAGCTATTAAGCCTCCTAATAAACCTGACTGATGACCTGCAATCTGATCACTCAACAGGTAGAACTGTAGAGGAAAAGGCCACAGAATTCACCAGTCAGAATAAGACTGTTTTTTTGAAGGACCCAAATCACTTATCAAAAGGAAAACTTCTATGTGATTATAACTTTCAGTGGATCCTGTATCTCAGTCCTGTAACACGCATAGGAGCAGGTGCTTAAATTTGTTTTGATGCACAAAAGAATTTTTTGCTGATTGCTCAAGATCCTCTTAAGAGCTTCACTTATAATCTCTTCTTTCCAAAATACTCTACTAAAAATGCATTGCCTTTTCTGAAATAATTTTCCTAGACTTTTCCAAACTTCCTTGGGGACATCAAGTTATTCAATTCATATGCATTATAAACAATGTATTAAACAGAAAGAACAATTATCTGAAGTGGTAAGAGTTCCAGAGGTAAGATTACCAGTAGATACATAGATATGTAGATACATATGGCTATGATTTATATAAACTTTTTTAACTGGTCTGAATCTCTTTCCTTTCTAAAAGAAAATCTTTCAAAAGAAGACTATAAATTGTATATTTTATGGATAATACCACTGAAATTTCTCATATAAGTGGGTGTCTATAGATGAAAATAAAATAAAATATATTCAGTTTGTTTGTAATCCCTCTTCCTATATGGCAATATAATTCAAAAACTGTACTGAAATTAAATGTAGGAAAAATTAGACATTGCCTTCCAGAAGTCCTCTTGGTAAAGGCACTTAAAAATCACTTGGGAATGAATTCAAGTCTGTCATTGTTAAACTCAGCTTTCCTAAGAAAGAATTGCTTTAATAGAAAAGACATGTCTGAATGCTAAAAGGCTAGGAAATCATCTCATCCCATTAAAACCAGCACTGCTTATGCCTGCTGCAGAGCTTTATTTCCAGTTTAGATATAAAAACAGATGATTTCAAGTATGTTGGAAAGGGTTAAGCTCCTTTCTAATGCTCTCTCGTAAGTCTCCAAGCAGAGCATTTAATTCATTGGACATTCTAAGCCCCTGTGTGTGAGTGAATGTACAAGGGAAAGAGAAAGGGAGATGTAGACAGAGTGCTTTGCAAAGTACTTGGGGGAAGCCTGTTAAAGAGGACAGAGATAATAACCATTTGTTTCCCACTGCCAGAAAATGTAAACATTCCAATTACTTCCCAGAAACTGCACAGGCCACCTGTCTTCTGCAGCTGAAAATCATTCTTCACAAGACAGAGGTAAGAACTTCTCATTTTCACCTGCTTCTCTGGGCAGAGTGCATGCATTTAGAAATTCACAGCAGGAATCACTGCATGCCTTTTACATTTCCTACCACTACTATCTGATATTTGTTATTCTCATGATGTTCAAAAGATCATTATCTCTGCAGGAGGTTAAGGATGAGTTTTGAACTTTGAGATTTTCTAATCTGTTTTGGAAGTGCATCTACTGCAGATTGTTTACCCTACACACATCTAGTAGCCAGCTAACAGAAAATATTTGAGCATTGATTTTTTTATATACCAGTTGGCAGTCATAAGTTACACCAAATTTCAAAGACAAGCACATTGTTTTGAGCATTGAAGTTGGTCTGTAGTCTGCATCCACCCACAATGAAGCAACGGGCAGCATACAGTCATTGTCCTGGGGTCATTTATAGCTGGTTGCCCAGGTTTTATGCTGCTTTTTTTAATGTTACTCTATAGGTTCAGACTTCCTTCTGTGTTTAACAGCAGTATCTACTTCTTTAGGCAGACACAGGTGCAGGAGAATCTTTTTTATTATAGTGTCTTAAATACTGCTTACACTCTGCAGAAAGCAAACACATAGAGGAGATTGTGTGATTAGTAAGGACTTTTTATTGACATTTTAGGGATCTGTAGCATTGTGTACCATTTTGGTTACTAAGTGATATTAGTATTGATAGCAAGTCTCTTGGTGTAGGTGAGGTATACTTTACTGGATTCTGCATTGTGGGGTTTTTGCCTGTGTGCAATCCCTATCTGTGCATAGTGTTTGTGTATGTATATACATTAAAGAGTTAGGAAATGAAGCAGCAAGAACAGAAGGTTTCAGATAATCAGATATCATTTTTCTAGTCCTTTTGCCTGCTTACCTTGCCACCTGACCTATTTCCACCAAGTGACCCTGCAGTCCAGAGTTATGTGACAATGCCAGAATGACTAATTCCAAGTATTAAGCACTATGAGTCAGTCTCTAGCCCATATCACACAGCAAATCAGCATTCATGCCTAAGTGCTGAGTTCACTAGAGTATGGGTGGTTTGGATGCAGGATTTGAGGATAAATTCTCCTTGAATTGGGAATTAATTTGCTGTCTCTTCCCATATTCTGAGAGTGGCTGTTATCAGTGTTCAAGCTGGAACAGCTTTTAAGGAAATGATGTTGGATGCTTTATAACCTTTGCTGCATACATTTGCTTATCAACACTGACAAGCTGGAAAAGGAGGAATGTGCTTTCTACTGCCATTAATTACAAGTAGTTCATACCAAAGGGAAGTCTTTGAGGAACTCCAGAAGTTAGCATTTGTTTAAAGGTAAAGTGGCTGAATAGAATAAACACAGACTGCATGATAATGCCAGAATCTTTTCAGTGGATCAGCAGCCCCACAGGAGACTTGGCCAGGGTTGTTTTGGCTCATGCACATAGTAGTAGACACTAGCCAAAGATACGAGTTATGCTGCAAGTAGCAGCCAAAGCCAACCCACTAGAGCCCCTCAAAACTCTCTGCATTACCCTCTTTTTACAGGAGTGATGACATGATAGAGCTTGCATGCCCATATCACTCTAAAGGCTTTGGATGTCTGCCTAAGAAATCAAGATTTATATGTGACCTTTTGTGTGTATTCAGAGAAAGGAACAAAACTCTGACATCCATAAGTATGTGATTTTTTTTTCTCATATCTTAGTATGAATCATTTTAAAAGGGGATAGCAAGTGTAGCAGGTAGAGATGGAAAGCTGGTTTCCAAGGTAACCATGCTTAAACCATTTTGTACTAAAAATGATGTCTGCACCACATCCTTTTTTCTGATTACTCTAGGAAGTTGAGCTGCTTAAACATTTGGGTGTAGCTGTCTAACACCTGCAGAAACCCCCAGAGCTCCAGTTGATAAATAATGACCATACTGGCCATGCAACCCCATTATTTTTAGAGTACACAGAGAGTAACAACCATTAGATCACCTATTCAGGTGATTCAGGCCACACTGTTACATCAGTACTAAACATAAAATTTTCTTAGAGTAGCTCGAATGAGTTGCTGGGAGAGCAGCGTGCAGATGGCCTCTTTAAGGGACACTAAGGAGACACTGTGCAAAACCTCAGGAGTGGCAGAAAACTAAATAGGTGATACAGACTGATATAATGCTGGTGCATGGTTCATGATGTACCTCACTGGCCATAAATCAAAGATACAGGAGAACAAAAGCATCTGGCATAACCCTTTACAATTTTACTTTTAGAAAAGAAATCCTTCTAAACCAAGAGTTGAAGGTCAATTTGACACAGTAGGCAAATAAGACTCAGCAACTAAACTCCAAAGAACACTTGAATACACTTGATACACTTGAATATTATTTTCCTCCCAGTGCAATGTCCCAACTATAACCATGGCTATTCCAGATTCTCCAAGGGAAATCTAAACCAAAATACTTCACAGCCCTGAATCAAGTAGAATCTCCCAGATGAGTGAAGTGATAGCAAGACTATTTGCTATTCTAAACTGGAGCTCTCTGACCATAAGTTCTTCCTAGACTTGAGAAATTTTCCCAATGAGAACAACACTGTAAAAATTCCAGACTAGCTCCTCCCCTTCTCTACCAGAGTTAAGATAATTCTGTGTGATTTGGAATTTCTATAGTAAATAATTTTGTTTGGAGTCTTAACATCCACAGTAAAAGCAGCTGTAGGAAAGTAGTTGTGGAAAGCTCATTAAAAATCTAAGTTCATCATCTACCAACTCATAGAGGACCCTCCTTTAGTTACAAAAAAAAAAAAAGGAAGAAAACATGTCCAAATAACCCAATGCAAACAGGGTTTGCATTGCTCATTGTTTTGTGTTTTTTGTCTAAATCACTTTTGGGGAAGAAAAACACACATTTTCACACACTTTCCCACATTCCTTAACCCAAAAAAGGCTCAGCACTACTTAAACCATTCCTCACTGATACCTGTCTGATCACGGACAGTGGAAGCATTTATACTACATTTATTTCAGAGCTAAACTGAAAGAGTAATATGTCACCACTGATTTCCCCATCTAAAGTTCAGATTGACTTGAGATAAACTTTATTAAATCCAGGCCAATGTCATTGCTACACCCATAGTTCCCTGCATTTCCTACTGGAAATGGTTCACCTTTTCCTTAGCTCTGCAAAGAAATAAAACTATCAGAGGTGCGGAAACAGGTTCTTGATGTGGTTCCATTTTCTCCCTATCCCCCTTCAAAAGTTCTGTAGGAAATTATGAATTTTATGGGGAGGTAAGAAGGGTCTATGTCCTTGGTGTCTGTCTGTGGCCTTCAATAAGGCACGTTGGGCTGTGTTCAAATTATTTATTATAGATGCCTACCTAGGTGTTGCTCTCTCTCTTGATTACACAGGCAGCTAGGGTCTACATCTGGAATAATGGGCAGTCAGATCACTACTGGCATTCTTAGTTTCAGAGATCCCATCAGTAGTTACAATACTAGCAACAGGGTTCCATAGGAAGAAGCAGAAGTAAGGCTCCAGATTCTCAGCCTCTTGATTCTCCATCTATGAAATGGGAAAAATAATGCCCTTCAGTGTCCCACAGATGTGTTAAAAGCATAAATATGATGAAAACCTAAAAGGTGCTTGTCTATTGCAGTATTATGGAGCTTAATTAGGCAGAGCTTCCTTAGAGTCAACTGCAATGCATAGTGTTAATAAATCTTTTCACATGCATAGGAAAATAACCTTGTGCTAAATGAGGAACTCCCTGAGAAAGATCTTTTAACTCAAATGAATTGTATAACTCTGACCTTTGAGATAACCTTCCCTTCTGTAGCTATTTTTCACACGTGGGCACCCAGCTTCTACAAGTGTGTTGAGAACATAGTCTTGTGCATCCATTTTTTCAGACTTTTGTCATCTTAGGCTCCTCTTCAGATGAAGGAATCATAATAACTGCCTTCACACTTGAGGGAAGCCTAAGATGTAGCATGACCTGAACCAAAGGCAAACACTCAGTGAGGTTTGGAGGCAGAGTACGGACTCCAAGAAGAGGCTTGGAGTCCTGGCAGAAGAGACATTTCTTGTGTCCTACCGCATTCAAGGAAACAGGTCTGTGCTGTGAGTCTTGGAACATTCGGCGTGTGCATTCCGAGTAAACAGGACTGCTGCAAAGAAATCCTGCCCTGTCCTCAGCACTTCCTCCCGAGCACACACAGAACTCGGTGTTGATGAAGTGGCCAGGTCAAGAGAGGTATCAGTCTTAAGATTTATATAGTGTTAACTTTGGCAGTGAGTTACACTGGTTTAATAAAGCAGCCTACAGGGAGAAAAACAACCTCCTACTCCCCTCGTTACAAAATTAACTCTAGATATGACTATAGATTTAAAATAAAATAAAAGGAGTGATCACATGCCTGTTTTGCCTTTACTTTTATTGCCCTTCACAGCTGTTACCCAGTAATATTACAAGTAGCAGCATAAAAGAGGAATTCTGCACGACAATCCATATATCAGTGTATTTTCAAACAAGAAGCTGTTTCCATCTGTCTCACCCAAAACCTGCCAACACAGGGGAGGAAGGTAATTTCAATAGTTTTGCACCTCTCTGACTTCACATTCCTTCTGTGAGCGCAACAGCCAAATAATCTGGTAGCTGAGATCGAGTAGATTTCAGAAAACCTAGCGGAAACTTAGCAGAAGCTGCAGCAGCAGCTCGTGCTGCTTGCACACTCAGAGTACGTAGCCCTCAGTCTGGCTCGGTAACACAACCTCTCCTCCCCCTGCTGCTCGGGAGCGTTTGCCTGAAGCTAGGAATTGCACACAGCTGAGCTCCGAAGTTTAGGCATGGCTCTGGGAAGGCTGAGGAGCTGGAGATCAGAAGCTTCTGCAGATCTGGGAGCTGACACTTATTCTGGGAGTCTCCTGCATTTGAAATCCTGCATCTCTGCTAAGGACAGAGCAGCCACGGCTTGAAGACCCTGCCTCCTCTTTTGGGATTCTACTGCCGTTAACAGAGCCCAGCAGAGCTACTCATATCCAGAAAGGGAAAGAGGAAAGTTTTTTGAAACAGCAGGATACTTCTTGAAATTGATACTGGAAAAAGGCGATCTTTTCCCTCCTTCCCCTTTGGGGACTGGCTTTTGGGACAAAAGGAGTCGCCCAGCCTCGTTATGAGACTTTTCCACACCTGCCAAAGAAAGCTCTTGAGGTTACGACACTGCACCACGGAGTCTAGGATAGCGTAGCCCAGAGCATCACCCCAGCAGCACACCCTGAGTGCAGTCAATCCGGTAGGCACTGGACATGGAGAATGAGGTTGGCAAATCTGTGGACAATCAAATGGATAAATACATGTAATAATTTGGAAGTTTTCTTTATCTTTGCTTTTATTCTGCTTCCTTTTTCTCCCTGATTTGTTATGCATTTACCCCTGTATTGACTTAGCTATGCTGTTAATTTTTTCTATTCCTCCCATCCTCATTTTAGAGTTACAATAATGGGAAAATCCGAAAGTCAAATGGATATTGTGGAAAAATCAACCAAATCTGGAAAGCAATCCTGGAGCTTTGTGGCACTCGCTCTGGCTGTCTTGCTGCTCGTCATGACTTGTGCCGCGGTCGCCCTGGTGATCCTGTACGCCAGCAGCAGAGGTAAGGAACCTGCGAGTGATTCCCCTTCTCCCCCTGCAAGCCACATTTCAGGCTTTCTGCAGAGCTGAATTAAAACTACAGCAAGAAGGTGACCACCTATGTGAGGACTTTGCTATCTCGACCTTGTTAAAGCTCATGTTGGTTTTTATTTCATTACTAAATTGTGTAATGTGAGGGGTGGGAGAGGTTAGGATTTCTGTGCATCTTGTTGAATCTAAAGCTGCTTTCACAAAGATTTAAAAAAAAAAAATAGAAAAAAAATTGCCCTGACCAGGCATTGTGTAGGTGTATGTGTGCATGTGTTAGGCTTGAGATTTCCATATTTTGTAAAAGCCTGAATTTAATTATAGCCAGAAGTTGTAAAGCAGCAACTGCTTAGCAGATCTACATAGGAGATTGCTTATTACAACATGAAAGCCTTTTTAAAAATGCCAGTGAGCTACGTGAGAGAGAAATACCTTTCCCTATGTTACGTGGGGCTATTTGAGCTCCGGGTGACACATGGCTCCCTGACTATCACGCCCATGTCTTGCCAGGGACCTGATAACAATGCACTTTCTTCTAGGCTTTTCACTGAAATATGGTTACTGGAGAGTTTACTCCCCAAATTAAGTTTTTCAGCAGCATATCAAATGCAAGTCCTATTTTTTTATCTGAAGCAATAAACAGGATTGGTAACAATACCTTGCCTCATGCTGCTGATCTCCATGAATGTCTCTTAGTTTCAGAACCTTTTTGAAACACTGTAGAATAAAACTAATGTATTCGAATAGCAAAACAAAACTCCTTTGCTGCAGATGGACTAAATGTGCTCAGCGCAGCATGTGAAACCAATGGGAGTGAGGAGCACAGAGCCTTAGAAGTGAGCAGATATTCAGTCTACTGATCCTCACCTGAAATTCTATTTCCATCTCTTACCTATACTTACAGATAGACTGTATAATATTTATTTTACTAAGAAAGGTTGAAAAAAAAAAGTCTTTTGTTAATGAATCAGTCTGAAGATACTGGCATCTGGTAGAGAAAATCTTCTCAGAGAAAAAGCAGCCAAATCCAGCAGTTACGTTGTTTGCTGCAGTTCTCTGCTCTGAGAGCAGCACGGGCAGTCTGCGATGTTGACAGCACTTCCTCTGCAGCTGAGAACTGTGTGAGAAGCTGATCAAGTGCTGCAAGGTGAAGCTCACACTTGTCTGCTTGATGACAACTGTGGATCTAATCATTCCAATGTGTGCCGTCACCAGCCATCTGTAATCTTCAGAAAGCACAGCGGCAAAATACTAAACACAGTGTAGTTCAGAGACTTTATAGCGTGATCTGCTTGTGCTTTTTTGTCTCTAAAAAAAATGATGTAAATGTAAAAAAAACGGTAAGGACTTGTATGTTAAAAGGCTTTCAAAAGATGAACTGCTGAAGAAAGGTGGAAAAATGGAAATTAATTTTAAGAGAGAAAAAATATTATAAGTTGGATCCTGAAATGGTACAGCCTGTGCCCCGAGTATGTAGGTTCCCTCTCAGCCCATTAACCTAGAATCCCTTCTGCAGACAGGCCTCTGTGGTGGACCTAATATTTATTGAGCCTGCCAAGTGAGATCCCTAGGAGACACTTCTGCCTGTTCTTCAGGCAGTCCTGGAGGGAGGATGAGAGTGCTGGGAAGGGAGGACAGCGACAGTGGGAAGTTGGCTGAGAGTGAACGTTTGACGTGAGATGAGACAAGTCTCGATTCCCCACGAACTCTTCCACCCAGGTGTTTGCTTTCTGTGTACCAGGGTATTTCAAACTGAACAAATCGGATTGTTTTTTCCCTGGTATAGATTGATATTTTTATGATTTACATTAGTGTCAAATATGAGCTCATACTTCACTATTACTATGTTATGCTCAGAAGTTTCACATCACACCATCTAAATCCTGATAGATAGTTTTAATATATTTTTATATATTAAAATATTCTTGTATTTCTAATTCTAGTTATTTCAGGTTCAAGAGGTACAGTTACAAAGCTTGAGGCAGTGAGCAAAGTCCCAATAAATACATTGTGAAGTAAAAGAGGCAGTGTTGGTCATATCTCCTACAGAGTCAGGTTGGCTTTGTTCTTTGTCAGGAATGGTACTGAGGCATAAGAGAGATAATTGATAGAAAAACAAAGGAGCCGCTTTTCAAAGTAAACTGAGCCCCTCACCAGCCATTTTTAATTATCTGTTTTTGTGGCAGAGTTTCAGAGCTCTGTATGTGCAACCGGGGTTTCAAAACAGATTTGGCTTCCGTGCTCATGCAGCTCAATTACATTTTCTCAGTCACAATGGCTTTTTGAGTGAGGGCAGTTAGAATCTTACAGCACTGTGGACCCAGAAACAGGTTATATATTTTCTGAGTATATTAAAGGGAGAAATTTTGATTAAAAAAGCTTCAGAGAAGTTCACTCTGGTGCCTGAGCAAAGGTGGAAGAAATGTGGCATATTTTTATAGTTAACTCCTTTTTGCCCTCTACTATTTGCTCTTTATGGAGAATTTCAAAATGGATTTGAACTACTCTCTCCTTTTCTGCAAAACTGGATTTCTGCCTTTGGAAATACTCTGCACTTTCTTTTTTTTCTTTTTTTTTTTTCACTGGAGATGTAAAGACATTTCTCCAAAACATTGCCTTTGTTTCATCTATACAGAAGTACAAAAAAAATCTGTATATGAAGCTTTGAATTATTGCAACTATTTTGCTCATCCTGAGCTGAGATTGCTAGCTACTAAATCATGCAGTTATTGTAATGCAGTTCTACCCTCACACAACACGACAGCACTGAATTAAAGCCTGAATGTTACATTCCCAATCACAGTGGGGGCTTTTTATGTTGTTTCCACTGAAGAACTTCAAAGCCCTCTTTTCTCCCCTACTGGTTTTTTTTTTTTTCTGTGAGAATTACTGTAATCTTGTTTGCTCTCGTGTAAAACATTTGTTTTCATTGGAAGGATTTTTTTTTAGTAACTTTTCTGCAAGCATTCTAATGTAAGGATATTTAAAAAGAAGTTTAAAAACATGCTGATGCTATTGGGGGGGGTGGTGGAAGAGTTTTTCTTTGTAGACAGATGTCGTGTTCTGTCTAAGATAACAGAAGTAGATATTGAACTATTTCATTTTCAAAAATGGGAAATTAAAACAGCAAAATTGATTTTCCTATACCCAGAACCAAGGCATACATAAACATTTGGCTGTGCTGCAAGTCTGTTTTTTGGTACCTCAAAAAGTGAAAAAAAATTTTTTTTTTGCTTCAGTTTCATTTTTTTGCCCTAAGGCGAGTACAAAATCAATAATCCAGCTCCGAGCTTTTCTACTCTGTTTAAAACTCTCAATCACTGTGGCTCTGAAGAAAAAGAAAGAGCTCGGATGCTTAAAGCATATTGTATGAAAGTTGGCATCATACGTTCAATATGTGTCAGAGAGCCTATAGAGAAAGTCAGCTGGAAAACAAACTGTTCCTATCCTCCCTCCAGGTGAGGTGAAGCTCACTGTCAGTACTGTTTTCACAGAAAATTTCCCCATAAATCTGAAAATAAATATTGTCTTTAGAGTTGTCACTGGATCTTTTATTGGCAGTAACATTCATTTGCTTAAAATTAAGCAGACCTCTCACTAATGGTGGTGTTTGGCTGTTGGTGAATCGCATGGGCAGGAATTTCTTTCCTAAACAACTAATTTTACCTGCTTTCTTATTGCTGTCCCTGCAGGCACTCGCTATGGCACCAATTCAGGCAACATATGCACCACACCTGGATGTGTTACAGCAGGTAATGAATCTTAACTATGAATGATTACTGCAGAGGTCATGATTTATATGCTATTACTTCTATCTAACTTGAATAACAATAAATTGTGCTCTGAGAGTGGAGAAATTTGTAAGGAATGAAACTTTCATTTGGGCCAGATCCATATTATTATTGTCTCACGCAGCAAGAATAACTGCCCTCTTTTCTTTTCTATTGTATACTGTCTTTGTTGCCATTCAGAGGCTCCCTCTGCAAGCAATATGGTCCCAGTGCAAAAGTCCAGTGTCAGACACTTCCCAGCATCTATAAATTAAGAGTAGGATTCTTGGAGTCTTCACAATGAGTCCTATCCAGGATGAGCAGTATATGCAAAATGCCTTCTTACGAAGCACCTTTTTGGCAGTTTTGGTAATTCAGAGGTTACTTGGCAGTCTGTGGAACTCAGCTCTCTGATTTTGATGTATAGCTGCTAGAATAATTCAGAATATGGACCCAGCAGCTGAACCTTGCAAGGATTTCTACCAGTATGCCTGTGGGGGCTGGCTCAATCGGCATGTAATCCCAGAAACTAGCTCCAGATACAGCATTTTTGACATCCTGAGAGATGAGCTGGAGATCATCTTGAAAGGTAAGAATGAGGTTACACTGGGTTTTTTTGTTTGTTTGTTTTTGTTTTTTAATCTATTCTTTGAAATAAACTTATCTTTAGTTTCATATATTATCTATTATTTATACTATGTACTGCACATATAGAGAAATCTTCTAGTCCTTTAATCTCTCTATCTCTTACTGCATCAATTTTGTGGAAACATCCTGTTCCCACAAAAATATTAGCCATAGATGCTTTAGTACTGACTTCAGAGGGAGCAGG
>JAVCKT010009165.1:12496-24130 GCA_032273925.1 Rhynchotus rufescens | reverse complement strand
AAAGAACTGATGGATATACCGTCTCCTCAAGGGGGATGCAAATCATATCTACTAAAAAAATTACCTCTGAAAGCCTAGCTCCTTTTATTGCTTTCTTGGGTCTTATAAACTATAGGAAAATAGCTTGCCTCTATTTATTTCCATGCAGCTAGTAAGTAGAATATAAATGCAAGGGCTAATAATCTCAGCAGTGCTGCTGCTTTCCAAGGTAAAAGGTTGTTTCAGCTAGTCAGTTATTTTCGAAACAGAGAAATGCTATTGATATTTCAGTGCAGTACTGCCATGCTGCAAGTTCAAAAACTGTGCTATCGATCTTGGTCTTATCTTTTAAAAACACTGTTCTGTGTCATCTTATTTCTTTTACTATAACAGGAAATTCACCTTTCAGCCTCAGCAAGTCCAATATCTTTAGTCCTCCAGGCTTGGAATCTCTCACTCTAAATAAGAACAGAGTATTTATCAGCAGGAAGGCTTTTTAGATGTGAGCTAAGGTGTGAGCATGGAACGTTCTTTTCTCTGAATAATCCTTATAGTTGTCATGGTAAAACTTTTTCCTCTGGTATTTTGAATGTGGAAACAGTTAAGGGTGTTTATAGAAGAACAACCTTAATTTCAGAAATGTAAAATGACAATTCTGGCTCTGATGGAATCCATTAAAATTAATTACTTTTTCAAGTGAATACTTACCTTCACCTTAGTGAATACTAAAATGTGTTACAAATGTGGAAAAATAGTGTGGTATGACATAAATAACCTGAATACATAATTCTTTGAGCTTCTATGGCATTGAATGTATTTTTACCCTTACATCAATCTTTCCTGTTTTGTGCACTTTGGGACTATCTCAGTAACTAAGAGGATAAGGTAATAAAACATTTGAAATTAACAGCATGAGGACACATTAACTTGTCTCCATTATGTCAATATTCCTAAAAAAAGAAAATTGGCCAATTAATGTCTAATGATAACGGGTAATGGTTTTAACTTTGAGCAAGGTTATTATGAGCTATTTTATCAGCAGTTACCTGAAGAAATAAAAATCATCACCATTAAAGTATGGAGAAGACTTAACACTTTACTTCCAGAAATAAATTCTTACAACAAAAAAAAATCATATCTAGCCTGATGATTTTACTTCAAGCTGCAATCACAGGCATTCAGTTTCAGTTATTGTATTGAGTGAATACTTTAAGAAGATAGTAGTCATTAACAGCATCATGCTTTGCTCTGCTTGCTTGCTGAGATACAGTACCAAACCAAGGGTCCGTCAGAGGGCTCATATCTTCTATTGAAAAGTGTATGCCACCTTTCTACAGAAATTCAGAATAGATCTCCAAGTGACTCTCAAAGAACGTAAGTCGACACTTTCAATGGTGATCCACTGGCCAATAACAACTACAGATCTAAACCTCCACTTTCTTTTTACGTTTAGGTTTCTTTTTATTTTTATTTTTGAACAGTTTTTAGTTCACAGTGTGATACTTCAGAAGATGAGTGCAAATTATACTTGTGTATTTATTTTTTATGGAAAAAAACAACAAAATACTTATGACAGTTTTTTCCAAAAAAAATAAGTATACCAGTATTATACTGGTAAAAATGATAAAAGTACTGAAGGGAAAACATGTTGCGTTCACATTCCTTGTGGCTGGAATTTCTTACTCCAAAAATAACATTCAAAAACATATCATATCTGAAGCAGCAGACCTGCTGCTCTTCTAATTTGACTTTCTAATCTTATCCAGGCCTATCTGAAATGGCTTGAACGGGAAGGGATGGAGCCAGACCTGCCTGGACTGAATCTGTCCCACAAACAGCTTTTCTTCCTCAACTTTGCCCAGGTGAGAACACAGAGATAGCCACCACATGCTGCATGAAAGTACGAATTAGATTGTCCTAAAGGTTAGGGAGAATATCATAGTATTGAACTCTGCTGAGTAAGGTATTTATCATCAGCAATACTCATCACAATGTCTGCAAGACAGATGTGAAAGAGAGTTTAGTGATTAGAGGAAAGATTTTTCAGTAACTTATCTGAGGGCATTACTGGAACCTGATGGAGTGAGAATACAGGAAGAGCAGGACACCTATCCTGTCCTGTCGGACAACATACGGGGGTCATATGTTGTTGGACAACATATGGGGTGGCCTGTCATTTCATTGGTTTGAATTCCCTTTAATTCTGACCCTCAGATTATTAATTCTTCTTGTCTAGGTTTGGTGCGGTTCCTACAGACCAGAATACGCTAGCCAGTCAATAAAGACAGATGTTCACAGTCCTCTGAAATACAGGTGAGTTTTGCTAACTGATGACATAACTTGGCTCAAGCCATTGCACCAATATCCTGGAAGAGGAGAGGGTAGCTCATCTGCTAGCTACCCTAGTTTTATCAGGCAAGATAAAACTAGACTAACTTTCAGAATTTCCCCAGTAACTTCCAAGAAACTACTGAGGTGTTTATTCCTTCACTTGTGCTAGTGAATTGGCCAAACTACAGAGAATGCTCCAGAATCCACCTAACAGGCTCTCTTTTCTAGAATTTCATCAGTCATATTAGCTGTGTTCTCCTTGCATAGAGGTAGAAGGTCCCTTATTCTGAGTCTGTAATAGAAGTATCTGATTCTGATTGACTTCATGGATATTACTTACTGTTTTCCAGAGCAATGGTCTCCACGCACTGCATCCATGTAAATAAGTTCCTTCTCTTTGTTTAGGGTGATGGGATCTTTGCAGAACTTTGAGGCCTTCTCGGAGGCGTTCCACTGTAAAAAGGGTACAACCATGCATCCTGCAGAGAAATGCAGAGTGTGGTAGCCAAATAGAAAACTGGCCAGAATGACAAATACTCTGGTGATTAAATATGCCAATGATGTGCCTGATGTTCTCCTGCTCAGTCACAGCCAAGGCTAATGGTGCAGCTGCTGTGGTGAGAATCCCAGACCAGTAGCCCGGAAGCTCTTACAGTTCCACTGGGAAATACTGCAAGCCTCTCGGTGACTGATGGGCTATGCTGAAAGCCACAGTGTGCTCCAGAGCAAATATGACTGTTCCAAATGACATCCTGACTGTTACTATGTTACTGCATCAGGGCTAGTTATTAAAAAACAGACAGAAACAATTACATACAAACAAATATATATTTTTCAGCAAGAAACAATAATTTTAATGTGTCTTGCAGTTACATCTTCTGAGACTCAGCAAACCTGTTTGAGGTGTTTCACCAAACTATTTTTCAGTAGTCTGGTTCAGTTTCTGGTGCTTTTTCTGAAATTCAGGCTAGAGGTAAAATAAAATTCTTGTGCTGTCCATGTAACACTGTCCACTTGCACTTTGATTTCTGCTTTGTTGTAAGATTGCTATTTGTCTTGATATATTCCAAAGTGAGCTATATGTCAAAATGCCTGCCAGATGCTGACTTTACACAAAGCTGCACTCTTCTACTGCACTTGAGTTCCTCTGCTCCAAAGAGCAACTGTAACATGACCTAGAAATGAGGTAGAAAGACCACATTTTTTCAAGTACAAATGCTGTTGTTACGGTTAAAATTACAGGGACCCTCCCTTTAGAGATATATTTAAGATGAAGCTTATTCTTGTAGAAGTGGATAATATACTTTTTGCCAAAGAACAAATGTATCCATATAATCAGCTATCCTATTTTTAAATCTGTGCCTTTTCTTTTTGCCATAGGCTATTTTTCAATATTTTTCAATATTTACACTTGAAAATATAGCACATATTTAATTTTAAAAAATCACAGTTGCCAATTCAGCAAGCATTTTCCTACAGAAAATTTTATGTGGCTTTCTTCAGTAAGTGCTCTAACATAACGATGTTATTTTAAACTGCCAGTCCTTAATAGTGGATTTTAAATATTCTTCTTGCAAATGCTTTTCTTTCTAGCACACAAATCCCTGGACAGCAAGATGTTCACTACTAGTGATTAGTTAGTACCAAATTACATTATTCAGTTGTTTAAATATTTAGTTACTGCACCTCAACAAAACATTTGATTATCCAAATACCATGGAAGGAAGTAAAAATTATTTAATTGTAATAGTTTGGCCCATAAGAGAAGACCCACCGATTGTGGCCATTTGAAAGAAAGAGCTGCATGAAGCCCTCGTAGTTTTTCCATGAATGTTAATTTTATTTTTTAGAATGAAATCAATCTTTTACTGCTGGTGAGAACATGTACTTCATTTGTATTTAATTTCTGTCTTAGAAATAATCTTAGAGGGTTGTTTTCCGAAGGAATTGGCACTACCTCGGGGATTAACCTTTCTTCAATGCCCTGCAAAGTCTGAGTGATATTTAGAAGAGAAACTAAGTACTAACATAGTGTTTATTTGGAAGTTTATTGAATGCTCATTTAATTTCCCCAAAAGATTCAGAACAGACTGTCCAGTACCTACCAATATTGCAAATAAATACTACACTATTGCAAATAAATACTACACAAAAACAGAGGTAACTTGGCCTTCACCTCAGTTAGCAGTAAATAGAAACGGCCTCAAATCTATTTGTTTCTGTGGTGCACCTCAGATAACTGTATACATGGAGCTCCTCAAAGGAATGCTTTGATTTTTGTTTGATTTTTGTTCATTTCAGCTAGGTCTGTTAGCTGAAGAGACTTGCACTTGACCATGTTAATTCAAGCAAAGATACAGAATCAAGGCAGATAAGTAGGAGGAAAGAATATTTTTTCAGACAGGAATTGCTTTAAGTGCCTGATGACCTCAGAACAACTGATCTGCACTAAAAACAGACAAAAAGAAAGAAATTCATTTCTTCATTGAAAAGAAAGTCATTTAAGTCAGATTATTTAAGGATGCTAGCAAAACAAAGGAGATACAACAGTTTCATGCAATATCATAGTCTATACCACCTTTTGTTTTTTTTCAATTGAAAAGTGGTTTTGCTCTTTAATTAACCCCGTGCGCCTGTTCCATGCATTGCAAAATTGTTTGGCATACAGAGTAGGTTTCCATTTGTTCCTGGATTGGGTTATACATGCACTAAGGTAGGAACTTTATATTTCCAATGTTCTGTATTTCTACAACACTCAATGTGATCTGCTGCCCAAATTTTATTCTGGCCATAAGTGAGGTTCGCCTTTCTCACCGCATCTGAAACTGGTGCTCACAAAAACATTATTTGATCACTGTTTCCTAGTTGAAAGAGTTTAGTTTTTTCAAAATCTTAAATGATTAAGTCTATCTTACAAGAGAATGAAGTGCTCTGATAACAATCAGCTTCTATTATTTAATTATTTATTTGTGTATGGTGGCAGGCAAAATAAAGTGTATTTAACTGCATTTTGTCTATCTTCACTAGCTCTGCCTCACTTCACTATCTTCACTTACCTGGATTTTCCATGCTGTATTACTTGTATGCACACAGTATAAGTAAGTAAATTCCATATTCAGGTCGTTAAAGACCCTTTTCCCTTGTATATCTGATATTTTCATGTGGCTCTTCCAGAAAACTAGGTTGGTTAAAGTGCATTCTTTTCTTAAGATGTGTGCTTAATCCTTATCTGAAAGTAGCAACTCTTGCTTGCGTATACACCAAGCAGGGCAAAGCACATACAGCTGAGCAGGGGCCAGGGGAGGAAGTTTGCAGGGTTGATAAGTTAATTACTGTGCAAAATCACTAAGCTCTGGAAAAGTGCCATTGGAACAACTGCTGAAGGGATAATTACAATGTGCCGAGGAGGTTTTGTTCCAATTCACTATTATAGCACATGGAAGTTACTTATTTTTTCATGCAAGTTTACTAAGCCTCCCACCTGCAAGACAATCTTCCCATCTGTCACTTCGTGTCTGTGCCAGTACAACACAAGTGTCTAAGCTAAAGTCTCCCTTTAAATCCTACTGGTACCTATCTAATTGAATCTATAGGGGCGGATCTCATTTAATCTGTAGGGGGAGGGGAGTTAATCTATAGCTCCCCTCCACAGTTAAAACTTCCTACCTCATGCTAGCTGCTGGTAGCCTTGATGAAACCTGAACAGAGATAGCTCACCGTCTAAATACTGCTACCGTGTTTTCCAGAATAAGAGGAGACAGAGTATTTTCTTCTCCACGCTGCCACCTGCTGGCATGAAAAGACTGCCAAAACATAGAGCAAGTTTTTCAGACTTCAGATTAATCAAACGCACACATTGACTTCAGACGCGGTACCTGCCCGTGCCGGGGAGCAGGGCAGAAGAGTTATGGTGCGAGTGCATTGCGCAAGGTGTGCACTCGTAATGCAAACAGACAAATCCTAGTCCCGCAGCCTGCCAGCACACTTGCAACACCTCCAAAAGGTTTACATATGTCTAGCACCTTCCAGTTGAGGTTTATAGAGTGATTTACGAACTCTCATTAACCCAAGGTGAAAATCAACAGAACTGGATTATGCAAAGATGAACAGCAATGAAATTTCAGACCCAAATACCACCATATTCTGAGCAAGATCTATGCCAGCCAAAAAGCCAAGTATCCTCTCAGAGCTGTTACTGCCAGGTAGTGCATTTCACAATTTGCGTTTACGGAAGAAAACAACCTACATGTCAGCAGCAAGGTGCATAATAACACCTGCTACGTGTGAGCGGGGAGCAGTACAGCAAGTTGCAAAGCTTAAGATCTGAAGTCTGTTCAAAACCAGACCTATCAACAGTGCAGGTGCCAAAGCAGGATGCTACAAAGCCAAAGCAGGGCTTTTATAATGAGAGAAGTTACAAGAAGATGAAAAACAGCCTGTGCTTACCCAGTGGTTGGCATGTAGCCACAGGGAGGGCTGAAATGTTCTTGACACTGTTTTCTGAACTCCTTCCATTGGGGAGCTGTGAGTTTGACAGTTTGCTAAAGCAAGCTTTCACTCAACAATGGAAGTAATGCTTCATACACACGTGTTACAGAGGAACAACTAGTGGTTAACGGTACCTTCAACAGTAAGCCAAATGGTGGAAAATATCCAGCCCTTTAAAAGAGAAACTGGCTACCAAAGAAGTGGTTTAGAGAAACAAAGATTAAAAAAAAAATGTTTACTCAATGAATAACCTTACTGTTCATGGTGACCTATCCAGTAAGTCATCACATACCTGCTACTAAAGCGGTAGAACGTTATAGAAAACTAATAATGTGCTTGTCGGATGATCCTGACTCAAAAATGCAGCAGTCAGAGCTAGTGGAGTTCTTCTTATATATATGTCTTGCAGGAATCCATGAGCCTCTGTCCTTCTGCTTTTAGTCACTTAGTCAAGTTAGAGCTTTAACATCAGAACTGTAAATGCCATAGGTGTTCTTTCTTATGTAAAATACATGGGAGTAAAAGAAATGGTGGGCAGTTCACACGTCCCTGATTACTGCAAGGCAAAGACTAGCATAAAGGTGACTTTTATTGGGCCCTAAAAAAAAAAGTCTTAAAGAAAAAGCAATGAGACTTCACTGTTAAGACCTTTATTTCTAGACATAATGTTCATATGAGACCTTAAGTTTTTTATTGTGACATGATCACAGATTTGAGCAGAGATGACTAGCAAAATACAATAAGTGTGTACATTTCATTTATGAAGAGTGATTAAAAGCTACACGTTTCTTTCAATACTAGACTCTTTTTCCCATCACTCAGCTTGGATGCTGCAGAAGATTCCATTAGAGCTGCTCTTTTCTTAGCTCTTTTGTAGGTCCTCTTTTCATTTTCAAGACAATAAGCTGTCTCTCTCCCTAAGAATATTTGGGATATTTTTTTTCTTTGCCATCTCCATTGACTGCAACTGTTCAGACAAAAATAGCTATTCGGAAACCATGGTCTTCAGAATTGGCATTGGTCTCCAGCACAGGTGCTATTTTATCCCCATTCTCCACAGTTAATACAAGTGCCTGCCCCTGCGGTCCGCTCTTCAAAACATGGCAGAGGAAAACAGAGAGGAAGAGTCAGCTTTTATTAATCAAGTGCCTGCTATTTTCACTACTAACAACTTGAGCTCTCATTCACTCCTTCCATAAGACCAGGAATTATTGCTGGACCTCTCTCAAATCACAAGTGCAAACTATATGGACCATTCAACATTTTTCCTACAAAACATGACCCCATCCTTTGCACTCCTCAGATCTTGCAAGTAGTTATTTGAAACTTTTAGAGGATATACAATGTCATAGAATAGAGAGATAATAGACAGATACAGCCAATTGTATAAATTAAGTTCAGTTTTTCAGTAGGAGTCCATCTCCTAAATCCCTTTGGACATCTATTCCTGAACAATGGCATGGGATAACGACAGCACCAGGTCTAGGTCCCAAATGCCTAACAAGAATCACTTGAGATGAGCTTACATTGCATTGCCTTGGGGATTGTGGATGCCCCATACAATCCCCTCATCCACAAGCTCCTCTGATACCTGAGGACATCCTGAGCCCATAAAACACAGCACATGCAAACACTAAACCAAAACCTATTTCAGATTTCAGCATATAAAAGAAAAAGAAGAGCTACTCACCCTTGTTTCCTGAACCTCTGCAAATAAAAGTTAATAGTCCCATCAAAATGCAGTAAGATTAATTTTATAGTAATGCACTTTCTAATCTAGTCATCTTGTCCTTAGATGTGTGGACAAGTGGCTCAGTGATGAGCCTGCACAGGCTCAGCCTCAAAGGGAGGCATCAAAACAACCGCTGAACTATGCAACCCAGAAATGGTGCCATTTCTTTACCAATCACTTCTAATTGGCTGCTAAGATTATAGACCCTTATCTTCTGGTGGAACAAAAACTGTTCTTCAAAATAATACCTCTTGTAAAATTACCCTTTACACATATGCTATTTTTACTTACGTGGCACATGATTTTCCCTCTTCCTCCTTTGCCAGATATACCCAAAGCATGCTGCACCAGCAGCTAGCGTAAGTACAGTGCAAGCGATAATAGCGGTACGGGAGCAGTTTGAACAAGCTGCATTTGAAGCTGCTCTTTCCTCTCCTTGTACTAGGCTATTCTGCTTGACTCTGATGTGAGGAAAGAGACAATCACATTGGAACATGTCAGCAAACTTCAGTGTTTTCCAGGGACATTCAGAAATTCACCCTGACTTCGTTGCTCATCAAAGAATGACTTGACTTTTACCTCTTCATTTTAATGCATGGAAATGCAATTTGGTTCTCCTCAGAAGCAAACTGTCATCAAGTCCACTGTAACTAAGGGGTGTACCTATTGAAACCCAGGGCACTGCTCCTCCTGGGTCCAAATCCAGCTCTGCTGGAGCTCTGAGTCCCCCGTGCAGTGACAGGTTGGGACGAGGGGCCAAGGGCTAGATCTGTCATGCTAGTGAGTTTGTAAGTAAGAGAGAAATTAAGTCGTTCCCAAGGAAGAGTGGTGGGGCCATAGGAAGAACCTTCCTTACTCAGAACTTTATTGAAGCAGGAACCTGCTCTTTTAAAAAAAGCACCTCACAGAGTCAACAGTTGGTAAGAACAGCCCTACACCCACCGAGCTGCTTACCTGGGCCAGGGTACACAGCTGTGTGACATGTTGGCGGCCGAGAAGGTTCCATGGGGACAAGCTTCACACACGTTGTCGGTGTTTTTTGTGCCTAGGAGGGAGAAGACAACAGGTTTTCCACCTTCACCCGTGGCCAAAAGGAGCTCCAGTTCAACATGGTCTTCTTAAATGACCAGGTGATTACTGCAGACTCTTCCCTATAGACAAAAGCTCATGCACTTCTTTCGCCTTTGCATATGGAAGAAGGATCCCTGGCCACATCCGCTGCCTCAGCATCTGGGACATCCCTGGATTCTGCCAGCTTTCAGCAGGGCCACGTGTCCCGCGTCCCCCGCCTGTGCCGGCCGTCCCGTTCTCACTGACTCTGCAGCACATTTTCTGGATGAACCGACAGCCAGTTTCCTCACAATCAACCCCCAAACACACCGTGCATGAGAAGTGTTTTGCTTTGGGTCATTGCAGATGCTGTGCTGGCTTACCCCTCTCTTTCAGCACAGTGCCAGGAGAGCAGACAGTGTAGCGCTGGCAAAAATCACAGCTTTCAGTCCCCAAACGGCTGCAGAAATATCCCAAGGGACAGCCACATACTGTGTTCTTCGTAGAGGTACAGGCTACTTCTGCCACCAGATTGGCTCCTAAAAGAAATCCACACGTGCAACCACAGTATTAACCTAAGCAAATTCAGCAGGTGCAAGAACAAAAATGCTCATTCAGCCACACCTTAAGGCATGGGTGGAAAGTACCAGAATTCACAGAGCTAGTGAAGTTAATTCCTTTTTTGGATGTATAAAGGCAGCCCATTCCTCACACCCACGGCATCCTGAGTCAAATGTACATTGATGCTAAGGGACTTCCAAGGCAAAAGCCAAACACTCGCAATTCAGAGGTTCTTAGATCAGCCTTGAGGGGGAGTGCCCCTTATCCCAGTCTCTCAAGACAGCTTTTCAGCCACCACGCTGCCATCCAAAGCAGCCTTCAGATTTTATGCAGTAGGTGACATCCTTTCACTGGTACTGGTTTCAGATGTAGGCCAGTTTTGCCTTCAGTCCCCACGTAAATACCTTTCTGAGGTCTGCACGGTGGCAAGAGCCTCTCCCCTCTTCATATTTTTACCAAATCATCCAGAGACTGGGGGGAGAAACAGGCAGGGGAGAACCCTCCCGGGAAAGGCATGACAGACATTCAAACGCGGCTGCTCCTTTGCTGTCCTCCTTACCTTTATCGCACGGTTTACATTTCCTGCAGTGTTTCAGACCACTGGGATGATCAGTGTATGTACCCTCAGCACAAGGTATACATGTTGTGCTGGACACTGCAGTACAATTCTTGAACACGCGAAATCCTGAAAACCAAAACAACCCGAAATTGTGGCACTGTTAGCAAGGCTTACATGGCCTGGGACTGACAGCGGCATTAAACCAGCATTAACTGCTATAGATAAAATATAAGGACTTCAGAAATAGCCGAACAGCAGTAGCAATAGCAAAGATAATGTTAAAAACTAAAACCCCAAGTGAAAGCACCGTTTCCAGTGAGGCTTGAATGCCGCTCGGCGAGGACATGGGGGGCTGCTGCTCGCAGCTGTGAGTCACGGCATTATCGGTGCAGCAGCAGGGGCAGCTGCAGTGAAGAAAGCAGCGCGGGGCCGTGAGCCGCCGCAGGGATCAGGACCTCCCTGAGAAGCAGACAGGAAGAAGGAAGAGTTTCAAGTCACAGGACAGGAACAGTGAAGGAAGAGTTTCAAGTCCTGAGATACTTCTTTAAATGAAGAGCCCACATTCACCTACCCGCCGCGCACATGGGGCAGCACTCGGCACCTATGGGATATTCTGCCAGCCCACAGTCCATAGCATCCCCGTGCTCTGGTTGTGTCACCAGGAAAAACACAACGACCTTTAGGCAAGAACAGAAAGGGTTTCAGCTGTGCAGGCAGCCAACTCCGTGCTCCCCTCCCAAACCCTTTTCCCCCTGCAGCGGGGGAAGGCAGGGCGCCGAGCCGCACTGGGCGCTGTGCGGAGCGCCCTGCGCTGCCCCTCGGCACCTCCCTGCCTGGAAGGCTCCTCACGTCACCCGCTCCTGGCCGCCCCGCGGAGCCGCCGCGCGGGGCCCTGCTTGGGGAACACGGAGCAGCTCCGTGGCTCTTCCCTGCC
>JAVCKT010009165.1:0-12396 GCA_032273925.1 Rhynchotus rufescens | reverse complement strand
AAAGCATAGCTTGCACCAAAAAATGTATAACATCAACCAATCAAGCCTTTTATCTACTATCCTTTCTTTAACATAAAGCAGTAACATATTCTTTTTCTAAAATGAAAAAAGCAGCAAAACAGTAGAAATATTCTACATAGTTCCTAGCTTCTGGTCATCCATCCCATTTTGTATACTAAGACTATGAAAGGGCCATTAGGGAACAACCATAAAACAAAACTGATCCTTGATTCTGTGTAAGCTGTAAGCAAGGAGGGGGAAATTGTTCTATCAAGTGTGCGTGGACCAGGGTGGGGAATCTGGTCTCTAGCGTGACTAGGGCGCCTAGTCAAGGCAGAGCAGAGCCAATGGCTCTGACAAGGATTGTTAGAGAAATCTCTCCTACTTGTTAGAGAAATCTCTCCTACAGCAATTCCCTTCTGTCACAGTGTAACATCTACAAAAATACCTCCTTCATTATGAAGACATTTGCCCCTGCCCGGGCCACATGCCGCGCATACTGTTACCACCGGTGCCCACGCGGCATCAACACCACTCAACAGAATGCCTCAACTTTTGCCAAAGATCCCATAAAAGTCAAAAGTATTCCATTCTTTCCATACATAAATAAAATACATGGGAAAATAATATTCCCTACGGAAGAGAGGATCAGAGCTGGACTATCAGATGCAGTCAGATCCTTCCTCTGGACTCTAAAAGGCCAAGGTCCATGAAGGAAGCACTTCCCTGACTACCAGGGCCTCCAGAGGGTATTGGTGTCCTTCGGAGATCCTTGCTTTGGGTTGCTGTGATTGCCAGACGAAAAGACGAGCTCTGGAGCAGCGGACTGGCTCTTCTGGAAGTGGCTTAAAAGCTTGGTGTGTGTCTCTGCTTGGACTTTTTGCAGAGAGAGGAAATGGAAAGCTTCTTGCAGACATCTAGAGTAGCCCTCTCTGAAGTCAAACTGAGAGCTTTTACGGAAGCATCCTGCAGCTAGAAAAGGGAAGAAAAGAGGAAGGGAAAGAAAGAAGAGTTTAGAGCAATTGCTTATGGCTGGAGTTCCATTATAACAGTCAAGAATTTACAGTAAGCTCCAGACAAGAGCAAAATTCAATACTCACTCTTCATCTGCAGCTGGCTCTGCTGCTTCAGGTAGCTGACGGTCATTTCCAGGATGTCAGCCTTCTCCAGCTTGGAGTTGGGCTGGTGCCGCTGGAACTCCTTCTCCAGGAGCAGCTTGAGCTGCTCGATGCTGCTGTTAATCCGGTCACGGCGCATTTTTTCCACCACCGGCTTCCTGAGCTGCAAAAAGCAAATGAAAAGAGACTTGTTATTTGAAAGATCTTTCCTCTAGCATTTCACAGAACTATTAGTGGCACATCTCAGTTCCTAAACTGGATGTGGGCAAGTTTCTGATCTGGTGCAAACTGCTGTTTGCAGAGAGCTGGGAGCGCAGCGCCGAGCGCCCTGGCCCTGCCCGCACTTACTTTATTTTTCTCTTTTGCTGTCAGCAGACTGTCAGGCGCCAAGAACACAGCGCTGGGAGCCATTTGTCCTGAGCGAGGAAGGAAGAGCTGGGAAGGGCGGACGTCCCGGAGAAGCGCGGTGCGGGGAGCAGCTCTGCCCTGCTTTTATAGCGCGCGAGCCCTGCGAGAGCCGGTGGGTCCGGGGCCTGGCGCAGTTTCCCACGCTCCGCAGCCAACCGCGGCGGGCGGCAGCACAATGCGCCGCGCGTCTCCCGTGCACGCTCCGCTGCCGGTGAATAGCGGGATAATGACCTTCCCGGAGGAGCAGGTGGGGAGTGTGCGCGAGGGGCAGGAGCGCGGTGAGAACCGCGCGGCAGAGGCTGGGAAAGAGCGGGCCCTCGGTGAGAAAGGGCTGCTGCCCGACGCCACCCAGCACTGGGCACACGGGGCGCCGGCTTCACACGCGCCCAGGGGGAGGGCAGCGGCGCCGGGGGGGCGCCTGGAGCGGCCCCGCGGGGGACGCCGGCCGCCCCGCGCCACGCGGCTCTGCCTGCGCATGGGCACCGGCGCCTCCAGTTCTCGGGGCAGAGCAGCGTTTCCATCAGTTCCCTTGCCCTGCTGTCACTGTAACCCAGGAGTTCTCCCTCCAGGGACTGTGTCCCCAGCTTTGCCCAAGTGAAACAGAGTAGAGCTTCCCATGTCCAACACTGCAAAGACACTATACATTTAATTTCCAGCACACATGGGTATCCAAAACGCTTTCTGTTCTGGTCTTTGCTGTCTGACCAGGAGATGTTATGCAGCTCCTAGGCCACGTACAAAACATATCACAATATGTTTCACAATTTTCAATAAATGCAAGATAAGTCTTGTGGGGGGAAGATCTCTGAAAACGGAGGTGCTGAATAACTTGGCTGAGCCAGGGAGCTGTGAGCAGCAGTTCCTGAGGCATCGCTGCTCCCACTGGGCCGCTGCCTGCATGGAGATGACCGGTCCCTGCCCGCAGCTGGGAGCTGCGGTTGCAGAGTGCAGCACGCCAGCACGCACCAGGGATTCATGTGGGCAAACTGGGGCCACGTGTGCACACACGTACCTGCACTACGGTTTCTCTGGCTATAAGACGCAGTACAGAAATAGTAAGATACAATACAGGAATAGTAAACATTATATGGATTCTTATCAAGCATTTGGGGATCCTTTACTGACATAGAAAGAATACTAAATAAGCACTTCTCTTAGTATGTGTTCATATTATAATGTGTTCATAATAGGGGTTCATGCTCCTAATAGGTGTTCATGTTAGTATATGTGTTTTTGTGTATTAATGCATGTATTCTAATGTGAATACACATGCATACATTTCTCACTCTTTCTCCAATCGTTTGTTCTTAAAACCAGGTAAGGCTTAAATGACCCCTTCCGAGATCTGCCTTTCATTCCCCATTGTGCTGTCCCTGAATAGGCTCCCTTCCCTTGGTACGGAGCAGCAGCTGTCGAGCTTGGAGTCTTTTATGTCTAGTTGTGGGAAAGTTTGGGTGACACCGTTTCACATGTTTTCCTCAAAGCTTGTGGATTATCCCTGAGCCTCTCCGAAACCAATCTATCGCGGTCTGCATCTCTCTTGGGGAGAGCCTCTGAAACAGAAACCCTGAGTAGTAAACTGCTCTCTTGAGCTCATTAATCAAGAGCATGAAGAAGAAACGTGCCAACCTCTCAATCAGCAGAGTCCACTAACAACTTTGCTAGGACAGTCTCTGTTTTGCATTCTGTGCTTCTGTGCACTGATTACTAGCTATAAGAAGAGCCCTAATTTCTTTTTGCAGTGTGACTCACATGAACAAACACTCCAGATTAAGCCCAACAAAGCTGCTTAAAGTGTCTGGTGCCCTCCCTGCGACAACCCACAGTACAGAGCAGCTTCTCAGGCACCCCTGCCTTATAGCATTACTGCATCTAGGATTTCTGTTTGCAGAGAGAAAAAAAATAACTTTCCAGTGCAAACTGTGTGAGAGGTGATGTGTGTAAAGCCTAGGAAGCTGGGACTGCACTTGCAGTCTGTGATGATTTTAGAAGAATTATTCAAATTAGGTACTTAAATACTTGTGTTTCACCTGGAAATCCCAAAGAAAAGCGATAATAGGCAATAACAAAAATGCATCCCTAATATAAGCTTAGGAGAAACAGTGGGGTTTATGCCAAGGAGAATGAATTTGGAATAATTTAGTCATCTTCTACTATGATTCCAAACATACATAGTGTTGGATACAATATTCATTGGATCCCAAGATCCAGGATCTTGATAACCTGTGCAAAAACAGGGCATCAGCAATAACCTCCCTCCAGCATCTCTGCCAGATGTTAACGTTATGGAAAGCCTTAAAGAAGCTGATGCTGGGAGCCATGGTCCCTGCTCCCGTTGCCCCTCTCCTGAGAAGTGCTGCCCAGATGGCCTTTTGGGAGCAGGGTTTCCCACTGAACACAATGCGAAGGCAGGCACCGTTGCTAATGCGGTTTGTAGCCGGGCACACTTCCTTTGTGGCGAGAATGAATATAGTTAAGAAATGGTGTGGGAAACTGAGATGCACAGCAACTTCCACAGCCTTATGTTAATAAGTCACTTACAATGCCAAAATGCTTGGGAGCAAAGGCAGAGCAAAGGTGCCGAATGTCGAGAGGGAAAGACAGCGCGGGGTAGGAGACTGCATCAGCACGGAGCCCCAAAACCCCAATTGGGACCAGTCTCCTGAGGGCAGTGAGCCCCGTAAAGAGCGAAAAGGACTGCAAGCTGGCAGGAGAAAATTCATCCTGTAGCAAACCCCATGGTTCCACCACGACGACCAGCAAATCGGATTGAGGTGCCAGGACACGCTGGGTTTGGACAAGCTTCCCTACCTGCACTGGTTTATACAAATGCACAGGCACTTGCCAAGGGTCCCTGTTTCCTGGGGATGTTTTAAAGTAGACGTGAAGAGCTCAAGATACAAAGCAGAGTATGTGGCCCAGGAAGCTCCTCTGCAACCTTCTCTGGGGCAATTTTTTTTGGCGGTTGGTAGTTGAGAAAGATTCTGCTCCTGCAACTCATTTCTCATTTCCTCCTAGCTGTTCCTCATTCTCCTGCTTGGCGGTTCTTTGCTTGAGTCTCTCATAATTTCTGTTTGTCTGGAGATCTTCCTTTACTTTTTTTTTCCTTTCACCTGGCCTTTATTTTCTTCTTGTGCAAGTTTTTATAATCTGATTTTTCATTCTGTCACTCTTTCTCCTTATGTCTGTCACAGGCAGATGTGGCTTGGGGACAGGAGCGTCCTACAGACCATCAGCCTGTGTGAGTGTGGAGCTGCTCCGAGTTTCCCACACTGCTCTCCCATTCACTGCATTCAGACAGGGGATAAAGGAAGTGTGCCATGCTACAAGCTGAATTAGAAATGGTGTTTGACTTTCCTTTGTACTTCATAGAAACCTTGCTCCGGGTAGACCATCTGCATAGCCCTAACTGTGGCAAACCCCATTGATCAAGACCTGTCAGCCCAGCTGGGGGAACTTGGGAAAGTAATTCCGTGTGCCACTTCACTTCTTTAGGGCTTAACATCTGGCTGCAGAGGAGGGGACAGCTGATGGTTTAACAATCTTGCTTCCTTTCAAGCTGGGGATGCTGTTTTGATCCCTGTAAGCCTTTCTGAAACCCTGATTCTAATAATATGGAAAGCATCCAGAGGACCAGGAATAATACACAGGCCTTGCATTTTCAAAGTACTTTGCAAATACCAGCTAATGAATTCTCAGAGACCTCCTATGTGAGATAAGGATATATTATTATCAGTCTTTTACACAGGAAGAAGATGAGACAGAGAGAAGAGAAAAAGAAAAGAAAAAAGAAGTATTTCAGATAGCCTATTGTCTGCAGTGCTTCTATTTCCAAGTGCCCTGTTTGAAATTCTGGTTTGCAAAGATTCTCAGCTTAGTTTTAATTAACTTTGTCATCTCTGAAAAGGAGCCAGTTGTGGGAGAATTTGGTGTACCCAGCGTGACACTTGCAGTCAGACACGGTCTAGATAAGCAGATGCAGAAGCTTCTCCTTTGTACCCAAATTCCACAGTGGTTTCTGAGCAGTGTGTTCAAGCCGGCAAAATGGCTGGGAAAGAAGATGCACCCAACTGCTCCATCAAGAAATACTGAACTGATTGATCTGTGCAATAGAAATCAACTCGATCTCTCTGGAGAGAAAACTAAGCTTTACTCGGCTTATTTGTGCTCCTGTAGTCCCATCAAAACCTCAGCGTTAAGCTGCAACAGTCCTGAATCCAGGTGCCGATCTGTTGACACCATCTCATCTCAATCGGCTGTTCTAAACCCGAAACTCCTCCGAGGAGCGGTGCAACGTGCCCTGAAAGTCCTGAACTCTCCACCAGAACCTGCCCTGAGATTAGGAGGCAATTGCTGAGCCTGGAGACCTGGCCTTGGTAGAACCAGTGCCATAGAAATGGGAAGATCAGTGCTGCCTTGGCCACCAAATCCCGTGTGCTGCCGTGTGCAGCCCAGTGCTGGGGCGGCCAAGTCACAGTCCAAGGCTGCTCTTCCCCAGGCAGAGCCAGGGAGGAGATGGACCGAGGGCTCGGGGTTTCGGAGCACTCCTCTGGGATCTGGGCCCCCACTGAAGCCCCCGCTACCTGGTGGCTTCAGAGTCCCAAAGCTCCTCGGTGCAAATGCAAGAGGAATGGTGGGTCTCAGCCCTGCTGCTTAGATGGGGAACTCTTCCATGACTGAGGCCACAGCTCCCGTGGCACCAGTTAACATTCAATTAACATGGGTGCAGAGCAAGATGTAGCTGAGATCTCTGACAGAGACGGGAGAGGCGCCGCTCACAAGACATGCAGGAGGGGCCCTGCCTGCCCAGCCCTGGCATTAAGCTGGGCAGAACACGCTCTCACATGCTCCGTAGCTGCCCCTACTTTGCCCTGCTGCTGCCTACGTGTCTACTGGTACCCACAAGAATTAAGTCCTCGGGGCGGCCAGGGCAGCCCTGTCAAGCAAACCACTAGAAATGCCAGAGGAAAAGGGTGTTTTCTGTGACTGTCTTGGGGGTTGAAGGGGTACGGTGGTAAACACAGGAACAGGGTGGCTCGGGGAAGCCCTGCTCCAGGGCAGTGTGCTCCTTTGAGCCGTGATTGATTCCTGCCATCAGGCACCAGCCTGCTCTCTCCCAGGGTCACCACTTTCCCACATCCAGCTCCATTATCCCACAGACCACGTCTTTTGTACAACACACTCCAGCTATTCATGTGCAAAGTAGCTGTAATCCCCAGACCTTTCAGAGCCAATATTCCAGGAAATAATAAATCCCTCTTGTGCACCCTGGAATATGCTGAGGGAATTTCAGCTAGGCAGAAAAAAAATATTTTTAATTATTTCTAATACTTGCTATAGGAAGACTGTGTCACTAGTGCATGACTATTTCAGGGTCACCCATGCAAGCAGCTCCAGAAATCACTTTTGCCTCTAACAGCCCTGAAAAGGAGGCTTGTAGTGCCTCATATGCCCCTTAATAACCGAAGTCTGCTTCCCTTCCCTGAGGCACAAGGGAATGACAGAGTATTAGGGATTCTGGATCTAAAGGAAACATAATTAATACAAAATTCTACATTAAGACAACATGTAAAGAAGGTACTTTACAGTATTTTTGTGGGTTTTTTTCTTGGCAGGGCTGTGACGTGTGAAGCAGGTACGACAGTGCTGCGCTAGTGATAATTGATGGGCTACTCCAGCAGCAGCAGCAGGGCACGCGGGAGCCACGGAGCCCCGTGCCGGTGCCAGGCAAAGGGCTCCGGCTCCGCTCGCACCCGGCACGGCTCCGGGAAAGCCCAGCGCAGGCCCGGCAAGGCCAGCAGCGCCAGCGGGCCCGGGGCCGGCCCCACTGACCCCCGTGCCCCTTTCTCCTGGCAAACTGGGCTCTTCCCACTTGCGCTGGGCGGAAAAGGCAGCGGGTGAAGGCGCCCGGCCGGAGTGCAGCCTGCACAAAGGCGCTAGCAGCGCCCGCGCCTGGCTTTGAATTTCCCCCGGTTTCCCATACTTTTCCCCTATTGATAACTGCTCTTGTCGGGACAATAGAAGTGTGCCTTGCAGCTACTCACGACATTAGTGCCGGTGCTTGAGCCTCAATGAATTAGAGGGAAAGAATCCAACTCCCAAAAGACCATCTGGCTGCCCTTATAATACAGCAATAAAGGTCAGGGCTACTTCTCAGGAGTTGGGAAAAAGATGCTCTCTGACACCGAAGAGTCTCTTTAACCAGCTTGGTGCATGTCTACCTGTCAGCGCCTCGCTTCAAGTCCTGCCACCATCGCTGCCTTGCAAGCAGAGAGACTTGTCTGCTGGTTTTCCCATAACATGCGGAATAAAAGGCTCTGAAAACAACATCTGCCCTTAACAAAAAGCTAAGCCCATTCAGACCCATATAATGAGAACCATGAAGCTGCCTCTTTTGGTGACACCTCCTTCTTCCTGACAACTGCCCATTAAACTCAGGCTTCACTCAGCGTTTCAAAGGAAGGAAGAAATGGTCCTTGGCTTTCTTGCCTCCTTGCACACTTCCCTGTGCCCAGAGAGCGCAGGGAGGGATGGAGGAGGAGGAGGATTAAGAAATGGCTTCAGATGGAGGGAGCAGCACATTTACTTCTGAGAGATTCTGGGTTATCTTCAGTGCCTCCTCAAGGACTGAATCTGGACAGGTATTTTTCCAGTCAGACAAAATGAGAACAGACCTGGAGTGCCCACAAAGTGTCATTCGATTTTCTTTCCTTTAACACACAAGAAGTCGCATTTGACATGTGCAAGTAGAGGCAAGCATCATCACCCTTGCTTTCCAGGAGAGAGGACAGAGGGGGCATGAGCTGCTCATGGTTGCACAGAGAGCTGGTGGCAGGACCTCCTAGACCTTATGTTCTGCACACTATCTACTAGGAGACCCAGCCTGCAGTGGGACACAGTGATTCTTCCAGGTCAGATGGGACCTGGGAGTGCTAGAGATCTCCAGAGAGAAGCAGAACCAACCTCCCTGCTGAGGTCTGAGGATGGGCTGCATCCCTGCATAAATCCCTTTCCCAACCTGCCTCTGACCTTCCCAGTGCCTGGGGCTGCTGAGGCGAACGTGGTGCAATTCTGCAGGCCACCTCGGCCACCACATGGACAAGTTCTGTCTGAAGGAGAGAGCGTAGGAAGCAGAAAAGGAAGATCCACAGGGTGGCTTGGCATGAGCCCAGTTCTTCTCAGAGATGCCTTTATGTCCTCAAGGAGGGGACAGCGCTGGTGTAACTGCCTCTCGCAGCCCCGTGTGTTTGGTGTAAGCAGGGGAGAGGCAAGCTCAGGGTACAAATTCCACTTTCTGTTCCCTATGTGAATCAAGGCCCACAGGCGGAGGTCTTTGGCTGGCCCAAACCAGGCTGGCCCAAACCACCGTCCTGCAGCCCTGACTGCAGGTTCTCCAGGGCCTTCAGAGCTGACAAACCTGCCATTTCACACTGGTAACACCGCCACTCACCCCTACTTGCTGGGAAAACTGCAAGGACTGAATGAACAGGCACAAACCCGCACGTGGTAAATGGTAAAGCGGAGCAGGGAGGCACCCTCAAGTCCAGAGCGCTGCCCCTGATGCTGCTGATTTTCACCCTCGCAATTTTCCCCTGCTTCTTCTCCCGCCTTCCCCCCAAAGCGTGCCGGCTCCACGCCGCAACGTGACCTCCCGGCGCAGGACTCGGGAATGCGATTGATGCCGACGGGCCAGCAGCTGGAGGGGCAGCGTGTTCCCGGCTCCGCGGCCCGGCCGCGCCGCCGCACGCTCCACCAGTTGGCTTGGGCAGAAGGTTATTCTCTGCGGGGCATTTGCAGCCAGTGTACCGTGCACTAATAGATGCTTCCCCTTTTGTTGGGCTGCGTGCCTGGATTGGCTGGCGACTGTGGGAAACGCGGGCTCTCCTGAGACTCACATAGCTGATGAAAGGCTCTGACGTATAAGTAGAGGCTGTCAGTGACTGCCAGAGCATGGGGCTGTACCCGGCGTGGACGGCTGTGCCCAGCACTGAGCGCTAGGAATGGCTCCCAGCAGCTCTCTCATGATCTACGTGGAGGAGAAACTGCTGCCAAAAGAGAAGAATAAAGTAAGTAGAGCCCTGGTGAGAAAAGGCTGAGAGGCTCTGTGCAGCAAGCCCCTAACACACCCGATGAGAGAATGCCACTTGTCTGCCTCTGCCAAATAAATCTTACACAGAAAAAGTCAAGAAGAGGGGAAAAGTAGCCTGGGAGAAAACAAACACATAGATTTAAAAGAGTGAAGCTGGGTGGGCAGTATTGCAAAGCTGTCCTGTCAAAAGAAGCACCCTGGACACCTGCGTGTATCGGGGCACACCTGACGAGCTGCAGTGTCTCTTTTACAGCTCAGGAAGCCGGTGGTGGAAAAAATGCGTCGCGACCGGATTAACAGCAGCATCGAGCAGCTCAAGCTGCTCCTGGAGCAGGAGTTCCAGCGGCTGCAGCCCAGCGCCAAGCTGGAGAAGGCCGACGTCCTGGAAGTGACCGTCAGCTACCTGAAGCAGCAGAGCCAGCTGCAGCACCCAGGTGAGTGCAGGGCACGAGCCGCCCGCGCAGAGCCTGTTCCTGCCGGCCCCGCTCTCCCACTGGCCCTGGCCTGCGGGCAGTGCAGGGTTTGAGCACCACATGAGCGGGGCTTTGCGGGGCCAGGCTCTGGAACAGGCCCTCGCACACAAGTGCTCCCAGCCCCTTGATTTGCTCATGGCTTTAATCCCTTGGATTTGCCTCTTTCTTTCCCGTCTAGCGTTAACTCACAAGAATCCAGAGCAGGACTTCAACAGCGGCTACCTCAGGTGCCTCAAGGAAGCGCTGCATTTTCTGTCCTACCACGAACCGAAGAAGGCAGCTCAGGCCCAGCTACTGAAGCATTTCTGCCAAGTCCAGATGGGTCCAGGTGCAATGTGCTCTGGTGCTCCACGGCGGCTGCCCCTGTCGCGCTGTCTGCAAGCCGGGAAGCAGCCGGCCCAGAAACGCGCGGCTGCTCCTCCTGCCATCTGGAGACCCTGGTCCACCAGCTGAGGGACTTCCCTTTAGTCCCCTGTGTTCTGCTGCAAAAACTAGAGGGACTCTGATCCCGCAGGTCCTCTTTGGAGTAGGAAATGGAGCTTTCCAAGGTGGGAGTGGGGAGGTGATTGTGTTTCTGTCACGAGAAACAAGGGTCACTAACTAGTTTCCCTTCATAGTGAAGAATTCCATTTGTGTATTAGTTTCCCTTCACAGTGAAGGATTTTGTTTGTATCTTGCAGCAAAGTTGCTGCTCCTGTGGGTGCCTGCTAGCCAAAGAGAGGACCAAGTCCTGTGGGCACGTAGAAAGCAAGTGTGCCTTGGTTTCCATCACACCTTTGCTGGGCAAGGCTGCTGAGCCGTGGCTGCCGCTGTCAATGGAAACCTTGGAGCGACAGCTCGGGTCACGGGTTCAAGTGCTGTTTTGTCTCTAGATAATGCATTGACCTTGCTAAAAAGGGGCTTTTTGAAGAGCGTATTTTGTATCATAAAGAGAGGATTGAGTCTTTACCTTTTAAGTGAAAAATTATACTGGAAATGTGGATTCTTCTAAAGTTCCTGTCCTGTTTTTAGTATATCTTCTTACAGGAAGTTATTATGGTAACAGATTACTGTAGGAAAATTCTCCTGATGTCCAGCACGTGCTGCTCTCGCTTGGGGGATAATTAATGCCTTTTGTAAAGGAAGTACTTTTGATAGGGCTTAAGGAAAGGGAGCAGAGGGAGGCAGTGAGTACTGTACAGTTATTCACTGCGTGCTGGAGAGCGTAAAAAGCTTTTATAAAGTGGTGATGTATTCATCCTGTGTGATGTTCAGCTTTGATTTCTTCACTGTACAAGTCAATAAAAACATTTATAGCCGTTAGTACTTTTGTATCATTGTATCATCAATAGAATTGATTAAAATGAATAATACTCCTGGATTAAGCGTTGCACGTGGACTTCGCAGCAGGGAACCTATTGGGAGATGTCTTTTTCTGAGCCTTCGTCCTGGCGCACTGATTCAGATTTGTGAGTTCCATTTGGAAGAATGGAATTTCAGATTCTGCAAAATAGTTACCCTTGGAAAAGCCACCAAGACTAAAATAAGGGTAAAATTAAGTACAATATTGAGTGCTGGGACCCTAGATATTTAACAGCAACCCATTGACATGCCAGCAAATCACCAGTTTATGTCCCCTATTAATTTGCCCAATGACTTGTGTTCAGGCATTTGTGCAGGAGATGATAACATGCAAATCTCCTAAAAGCTCCTGATAACCTCTCCCAAGTAGTCTGGCACCTCACTCTGCTGGGGATCTCGCCCTCTCCTTTGAAGCCGATGGGTGAACTGGTTCTCACAGTCTTTTAATTTGAGCTCTTTCTGCTACCTAGTCACAAATTCTGTCAGGTAATAATAAGGGGTTTGTTTGTTTGATTACTTTTATTTTTTAAGTGAAACTTGTCCACATATGGTTAAAAATGTAAGAATGCAAGAGTAAACAACAAGTGAAGTAGCATTCCATCTCCCGAACTATTTCTCAATCCTTTTATTTCCTTGGAACTTAGTAATTGCCACATAGGGCGAGCGCGGGGCCTTGGGGCTCGGCAGCAGCGCAGTGCGCCCCGTAGCTCTGCTCTGGGCACGCACACGGGACGGGCAGCGCCCGGCCTGGCACGTGCTGCTGCCGGACGGGCCATAACGGGGCTCGTGGGGAACACGGGGAAGAGGCGGCAGGGCCCGGCTGACACTGCAGCCTGGTGCTGCCCGTTCTTTGCAATACAGCTGGGGAAAGGAAGAGAGAACAGGGGAAAAAAATAAAATAAAATAAAATAAAATAAAATAAAATAAAATAAAATAATAAAATAAAATAAAATAAAATAAAATAAAA
>JAVCKT010009163.1:6862-17725 GCA_032273925.1 Rhynchotus rufescens | reverse complement strand
CCTTGCCTTGTCCTCTAATAATGAATATTTATTTATTTATGTATTTATGTATGTATGTATTTATTTATTTATTTATTTTCTGAAAAGGAGGAAACTGCACAGCCAGAGACTGTTGGTTGCCTAAGCATTTCCGTGACAGACTGTCAGGTTTATAAACTCATCTGTGTTCCGTCCTTTACAGATGTAAAGGGGGGAATATGTGCAATTTTCACTACTCTGGCAAATCGAACTGATCAAATAATAAAAATACAATTCTAAAGTGCATTAGACAATAGGCCATTTCCAGTGAAAAACAATACTACAGCAGTCATCTCAACGTGGCTTTTTTTTTCTTCTATTTTTTTACCTGCTATAAAATAGCTCTGGTTTTATTTCCATTGAGTCAGTCACTGCAGAAAAGGTAATCACTATAATCACAGCAAAGATTTCTGTTTGTCTAGGGCACTTAAGTGACTGCCATCACCATAGTGTCTGAGCAGCTTCCAGAGAAGTCGTATTTTGTAGGAGGCTTGATATACACCAACTTTCTTTAATTTATTAAGCGAATCACTACATCTACAACTTTCACAGTCATTTGAACCACTGCTACAATTAATAATCAGCATTTTGAGAATACTTCCTAATCTGAGGGGATAGAGGAGAGTGGAAGAATGGAAATCTCTAAAATTTTAGAATATTTTGAAATATAACATGCTCTTCCATGGACTATCAGATTGTCACTTTAGTACAGCACATAGTACTTGAACTGTATTTCTTCTTCTTTGTCTAACACAGAAGCTGCATTTGCACAGGTCGGCTAATAAGCAAATAATGTAGGGACTTTATCAAATTATCATCTCTTTGCACCTATTTGGTATGCAGTAGACTTGCAAGTAAATGATAGGTACAAATGTATGACATTTGAATCTATCATTCAAAGATAAAACTGGGTCTTCATATAGAAAGCAGTTATTAGGGCTTTAAACTGTTGGCCCAGTATGAGTTTTTCCTTTGAGTGCAGTAGCATGGTCAGGAACATGGATACAGTTACATTAAAGAAATTTATACTTATGCAAATCATGCACTTATATTTTGAATAGAGATCCACATGCATATGAATAAGTTGTTTAGCATACGTGCAGGAAGTTCAGTGGTCATCTGCAGACACATAACAGATTCAAGTTTTGTATGATTTTCCACGAAAAAGAAATGTGAACTGTCCCTTCCAAACCCTTCTTTCCCTCCAGTATGTGGCAAGCCTACTCATGTGCCTGCAGAACATTCCCTCTTCAGCCAGGTCTGCTTCACCGACTCACTGCATGCACAGCGTGAGGAGTAGGACAGTGTCAAAACTGCACCAGTCAACATCATACTCATCCTCACAGACAAATGATATCTATTTAGGATTGCTAAGCATCCTAAACATAAATATCATAAAGTTATGGGGTTATCATCTACCCATATGAGCAAACAACCAATGAGCTACATAAAGCCCACAGGCCACACCACTTCTTACTTGTTCTCACCTATCCGAAGCATGCTTTTTTTGGCTAATAAGAAAGGTTTTTTTTTTTTTTAATGACATATTGATATTCTGTAATTCAATTTACACTGTCTTGCCTAAGTTTACGGTTACAAATTTTTCCAACCAGCTCCTAATATATACATACATTCATTATGAGAAAGTGGTAAGGAGGAACCATCACTTAACTCCCTATTGTTTCATTGATAAAAATGATCTTGGAACAAGGAGAATATATTAACTTTTTCCTTTTGGATTTTTTTTTTATCTGGAAGTCTGGAAGACATTTCTAAAATACATCTATTTTCTTTTCATTCTGCAGAATAATGCATGAATGATTATAACATATGCTCTATCTCCAGTTTTTTCAACCAGTGGAAAAGTGCCTGACACAATAATCACAACTTGTTGGGTTTTCAATCTGATGCTGTCCTATTTTATCATGGTAGTTAAATGTCCATTCTTGTTCGGCGTGATAAATGTTATGGCCATTTAACAGTAGCGAGAAAAAAAAAAAAGAGAGACATGTTAAACCAAATATTGCTTCAGATTGTGTCTTTTATTCTCCTTTATCATCATATCTTAATTTATAGTATAATCATCATTATCACAACTGTCAGCCTCATTTAACCTTGCCTGATCTCCCATGATTCTCCGCCGTCAGGTCTGGTTGCCTGCCTTCTGCTGACTGACTGATAATGGCTGACTGATTAGCCCTCCCCAAGAAGAAGACAATGATATATAGAACAGCGCCGCTTGCTCTATATATTAATGAGGAGCTGGCAAAGCTTTGATAAGGCTGTGGAATAATCCATCAGTGAGCAGAGGAGCTTGTAAAACTGGTGGAACATTTCATGGGGAAAAAAAAAAAAAAAAACACCTGGGAAGGATGTAATGACCTGGCAGCTAAATACCTCTCAGCCCTCGTTCCTCTGTTGTAATTAACATCAGATAGCTGCCATATGGATAACGCACCGGAGTTTATCAGTCCCCAAATCCAGTTTACATTCTCTCAATTTTGCACCTAGGGTTTTAGGCCTTTACAACGTATTTAGCAAGCAGGCAATTAATAGCTCATTTTCCTTGGCATTAGGAACTGTTTATCTTCTAAACTAGCTCTTATCATAGACTGTTACCTATGAAAGGCAAGAGTCATTGGCGTTTTTGTGCTCTAGTTGTTACACTTACTCAGCAGAGGCCTGCTTCACCATTAGATACAAAGCTTCTGATGGCTACTTGAGTTTGAATGCACTGTTATTACAGGTATTATATGAAATTGCTTGTGTTATGTGAAGGGGATTATAGAGGTTCTGGATCAATAACTTCAGTGGATGTTGGGAGTGATTACAGTGCTCTGTCAATTTTTCCCATTTGGCTGTCAGTACTGATTTACAACACACCACCTCTTTTATTCACATCAAATCATTCATTTCATTGGTAAATTCTATATATCTCAATTTACTTTAAGTAGCTGATTTGTGTAAAATAAAATGACTTCCTCTCTTCAGTGTGCATGTGTGTGTGTATACATGCAACAGACATAACCCTATACAGTTATACAAGGTGCAAACCTTGTATAAACCTTGTCCGCCTAGAAAGGACAACATATCATATATGTCACCTAAATAAAAACAAGCAGATACAGTAAAAACAGCTCTCAAAAGACTAGACTAGCTTCTGTTTAACATTTTATTTTCCTCCACGTAATATGGCTGATCTGCTGAGATGCAATTGTTCAGAGGTTGTGGCTGAAGTATTTTAACTCAACAGACAATATACAAATAAACAAACAAACAAAAAGCCTTGAGATGTAGCCCTTTGGAATAATGAAGGCACACTATACAAATAGCCCAGACACACTGCCCTGGACATTTCAAGCTCCAGATTTGAAGCTTGGTGTGAGAGATGTGATTCTGTAGAATGACGCTCAAATCAAAGATGCAGAAGATACCCGAGACACCCAACTCATAAAGCCACTTGGACTGTGCCAATAGGGTTGGTGGAGATCAGCTGCTAAATAGAGGTACTAAGGATTTAGCAAAGCCAAGACCCAATGTGAAGGGAAACATCAGGTTTCTTGTTTTCCAAGGCATTCTTCTTAGAAGAGATGAAGAGAAAAAAAAAAAAAAATCCGAGTTCTTAGAAATGGCTCATGATAAATTGGGATTGGCAAAAGGAACAGCATGGAGATAAAACATAATTCAGTAGTTTGAGCATTTACATATTTACATACCTGTTGAAATTCTGTATTAAAACATAGGGGCTTTTTAAGGAAACTTTTAATAAACATTGGTTCGTATGTAAATATGTTTCTAATTGTATGTGTATGGAGTGCTTTTACTTCATTCTGTAGTATATATACCTATTCCTTTGATTTTGGAAAAAAAATTTTTGTTTTCTACTAACCTTGAACTAAAAGATGCCATGTATTTTTGCTTAAAGAAATAAACTGATATAAACAGTCTATGAAAAAAAATTGCAGTCAAATTAATAAACCCTCTAATTGTCTATATTTAAAAGAAAGAAATGGATAAACTTCAGGAATTGCAAAATGATTAACTTTGACGCTTTCTAAGTGTTGAAGCTATCACAGTGAAGTAACAGATTACAGAAGAAAGAAAAACACATTTATTGAAATTCCTGGATTTTTTTTTGCCTTTGTCATTATTTTATTTGCATTAAAGTATACAGATTAATATAGTTACATTTGCAGCTTTCATTTCCTTTTCTTCACTGCAATATATTTTCTAATATAGTTTAAAATGCAAAAAAATGCAGAATGATGCTTATAATCTGGCAAGTAAAATTTTTATAAACTATCCTTATATTTCTCAATAGTCATATTACTCCAGGCAACGTCATGTTAGGAAATATAATGCTGATTATACCATCTTATACCATCTCTTTCTTAGAGACTTTACAAAGGTGTTTCCAGACAAGTGTATTACATCTGTAGATCAAAGGAGTTTTACAGATGTACCCTGAGTTCAAGATCTTGGGTTCAGCTGGTGCTTGGCAGGAGTAACATTAGCTGTATTCTAGTATATATTCTATCTATATCTCTCTATATAGATGGTAGATCTATATATATACACTATATCAGTATGTTCTGACAGCATGAGACAGCATGAGTTACTTGTGCCTTAAAGAGTTACTCTCAAAATAACTTTGCATGCAGGTCTAGAAAAATCAAGCCTGAGTTTGTTTGAGTTGCTTGAGTTAAGCAACACGGAAGGCCAAGGTCCATTTGGAATTAGAGTTAGCAAGAGATGCCAGGGACAACAGGAAGGGCTTCTATAAATGTATTGACAACAGGAGGAAGAGTAGGGAAAATGCTAGTTCTTCGCTACATGGGGATGGTGCCTTTTTAATGGAGGATGCAGAGTTACTAAATGCCTTCTTTGCTTCTGTCTTCGCTGCTAAAGCTAGTCCCCATGAACTGAACTACAGAGACCAGATATAAGAGAGATAACCAGGAGAGTGGAAGATTTTCTGTGGGCCAAGGAGCATTGGGTTAGGGATAATTTAGGCAAACTAGACACTCATAAATCTATGGGCCCAGATGGGATGCACCCAAGAGTGCTGAGGGAACTGGCAGGGGTTATTGCTCAGCCGCCCTCCATCATCTTTGAGAGGTCCTGGAGAGCGGGTGAGGTGCCAGAGGACTGGAATAGAGCCAACATCACTGCAGTCTTCCAAAAGGGCAGCACCTGCGAAACTAAAAGCCCGGCAGCTTCACCTCTGTCCCTGGGTGGAGCAGCTCATCCTAGAGAGCATCTCTAGACATACAAAGGAGAAGAAGGTGTTGAGGAGTACTCAGCATGAATTCACCAAGGGCAAGTCATGTCTGACAAACCTAATAGCCTTCTATGATGGGATGACTGGCCAGCTGGATGAGGGGAGAGCCATGGATGTTGTCTACCTTGACTTTAGCATGGCTTTCGACATAGTCTCCCATAACATCCTCATGAGTAAGCTCCAGAGGTGTGGGTTAGATGAGTGGACGTGAGGTGGGTTGAGAAGTGGCTGGATGGCAGAGCTCAGAGAGCGGTGATAAATGAGGCCGAGTCCAGTTGGAGGCCTGTGGTTGGTGGTGTCCCACCGGGGTCAGTACTGGCCTCAGTGCTGTTCAACTTGTTCATCAATGACTTGGATGAGGGTACAGAGTGCACCCTGAGCAAGTTTGCAGACAATACCAAACTGGGTGGAGTGGCTGACATTCTGGAGGGATGTGCTGCCTTTCAGAGGGACCTGGACAGGCTGGTGAGTTGGATGGGGGGGAAACCTCTTGAAGTTCAACAAGGAGAAGTGCAGCATCCTTCCCCAGAGGAGGAATAATCTTAGGCATCAGGACAGATTAGGGGTCGACCTGCTGGAAAGCAGCTCCACAGAGAGGGACCTGGGAGTCCTGGTTGACACCAAGTTAACCATAAGACAGCAGTGTGCCCTCGTGGCCAAGAAGGCCAATGAGATCCTGATCTTCAGTAGGAGGAGTGTTGCCAGCAGGTCAAGGGAGGTGATTCTGCCTCTCTATTCAGCTCTGGGGAGGCTGCACCTGGAGTACAGTGTGCAGTTTTGGGCTCCCCAGTATAAGAGGGATGTGGAGCTTCTAGAATGGGTTCAACAGAATGCAGTAAAGATGATGAAGAGACTGCAGCATCTATATTATGAGGAAAGACTAAGTGAGCTTTGCCTTTTTAGCCTAGAAAAGAGTGAAAGGAGATCTGATCAATATGTTTAAGTACCTGAGAGGAGAATGTAGGGAGGAGTGGGCCAATCTCTTCTTGATGGTGGCCAGTGACAGGACAAGGGGTAATGGGTACAAACTGAAATACAGAGTGCGTCATCTTCACATGGGGAAGAACTTCTTTCTTGTGGGGGTGACAGAGCCCTGGAACAGGCTGCCCAGAGAATTTGTGGAATCTCCTTCTCTGGAGATCTTACAAACCTGCCTGGATGAGACCCCATGCCTTGTCCTCTAGGTGTCCCTGCTTGAGCAGGGGGGTTGGACTAGATGATCTCTAGCGGTCCCTTCCAACCTTAACCATCCTGTGTGATTCTGTGAGTTCTGTAAGAAAAAGTATTGCTCACAACCATAGATAACATACATGTATGTCTCCAAATATGTACTTTAAGCTAGTCCTGGCAAACATTGAAAGTTCCTGTGGCAATGGAAAAAGAATCTTAAATAAGTATATAATGTCCTTAAAATGTATTTTATGACTTAGCTGCCTTTGCCTTGATCTATACATTCATGGATCATGCTTTTCACTATATCAGATGAGCTCCGATTCCTGTATGGAATCCACTTCTGCTTATTTACCCTGTTATATTAGCTGGTGAGATCATCATCTTTGACACAGAGATATTGGGTGTGTTGTGGGATACACATTATCCTGTATTATCTTCCCAGCTGAGGAGAAGAGGCTGAGGCCACTTCTTCCCAAAGGAAGCTGCTACAGAGGACTTTTGGGCAAGTCTCCTCATGCTTGATGTTTTCCTCCTTAAACAACAGGTCTTGCAGCTGGTTAGCCTTATATACCTGGGCACCGCTCCTCTTTTGAGATATCCAGATGGTTCTCACTAAGATTTTACCTAGGCTGAGAAGCAGCCTCCATTAAGTTTGCATAAACCAACTAGCCCACATGAATACAGCACGTTATAGGGAACGTGCCTTCACAGGTGGCTTTAGGCTAGCTGTACAGACTATACTGAGTTCACCTTTTGTGTAGAAGAAGGGAGAATTAATCTGTTTAATAGAGTTATTCTCCTGAATGAAGATGCCTAGTATAGAATGACTCTCTCAGCCTTCCACATCCAACATTTTGGGGCTGAGTAGATGAATGCTACAAAGAACTCCACAGAGAATATCTTGCTAGCTGGCTGCAGTTAGTTCTAGTTAGCTGAGAAGACTATCAGCTGCACTGACAGTAGCTAACAAGGTGGCATTTGTGTACACAGTGACTGCCACATGAACCTGAGAATGGAAAACAGATCTCTCTATGTTTAGCTAAAGGAAATCCTTCAATCAAGTACATTCTTCTATTTCATAATAAAAGTTTAGACTTTACAGAAACTTTCTTACTGGGGTTACTTAACATAAGCCTTGAAGGGGTCGTAAAGTACGTGTAGTAGGGAATCAGTTCTCAAGGGCAGGCGAAGTCTAACTCAAGGCTGATAAACAAAAATTGAATGACTGTCCTTAAAACCTTGAGGAGATTTTGAAACAGTAATAAGTAATCCATTAATTTTAATTCTTATATATTGTTTAAATCTCTGTCATAATTAAATGGTGGTTTTTTTTTTGAAATGCACTATGCAAATGAAGGACAGTATTGTTCAGATGAAACCTTGAGAACATCATGCAGTTACATAGCCCCAGCATTCAGAGTTGTAAGAATTTTTTAAAAAAAAAAGACTTGTGATGAATCTGTCTGCTGGGATGCTGGGGCTCTGTGCCAGACACTAGGAGACAGTGAATTGAAAGCAGCAGATTAGCAGGGTAATGTGAACCATTTGTGAGGTAACTTTGGAAACCAAATGACTACCTGAACAGTTAGAAAAAAAATGAGTTATTTTCTAGGAAATATAAAACTAGAATTATCTATATAAATATTTCAGTCCACATTGCACTGAAATCCATCTATTTTAAAGTACTGATTCATGACAGTGACAAATTTGTTGACAGTTTAGCTCCTCAGGAGGACTTCATGATATTACTGTAATTCACCATGAGGGCGACACAAAATATTAAAAAAGAAATTGGGTCAAGGTTGGTTTTGTTTTAGTTTGATGGGAGTAGTTCAAATTCAGATATTTAAAATATTTCCATGACACAGAAAAAAAATATACAATTTTCAGCACCTAAGGTATATTTAGTCATTCTTTGCTGAAAGAATGTTTTCCATGTGTTTGGATTAAATAAAATAGTTCATGATTTTTTGCAATCTATGGCGATTTTTCTTTTTAAAAAAGCTGTAAATGAGACGATAACTTGTAAGCTAGTGAGATATACAGACACACATCAGCATGTGTAACTTACTTGCCTAAACAGGCAAATATTGAGTTTCACAGAGCTGAGGTCCTTAAGACTGACAGGACTTCCTAAATGTATTTTTGTTGCTGAGTGTTGCCTGCTCACTTGCAAATAACACTTCTGAGCATTATTCATATATGTAAAGCTCCTGTTTATATGAATAAACTAACTGAAAAAAAATCTCTAATTTCTAAAAATCTATTATTGATTTCTTCTGTATATTGGATGGGGAAAACAGTGAAAAAAATATATATTTTTTGCAATTACACAGATAAGGTAACTGCAGACTGCAGAAGTCAAACAACTTGTTGAATTTCACATGGTCAGCAACTTTCAGAACCACATGAAGGAGCTATGCTTCATGACTCTCAAATCAGTGCAACATATCTTGGGCAATTATCTTCATACCTTTGACAAATATCTTCAAAGATTTGATTTTATAAATGTAAAATCGTACTTCAGAATATTTCCTTATTTATGACTTTGTTGTAAAGATATAAAAGTTGTCTGAGTTGATTCAAAAATATTATACATTGCTCGGATTCCTTATGAGGAAATATAATTTTATATGGATATGTCTTTCTTGAACTTATTCTGCATTTTCATTGTTGACCACCATATTACTGAATAGCTACAGACAAGAAATGACCTGAAACGTATGGGCCAATTCCCTTAACAATTCTGTGCAGTAGTATGTGGTTAGAGCCTCTACTTAATTGTTGGAGACATTAAAATGAAAAATGTATAAAGCAACTTGTCATTATACTTAGTAATATTTTTGTCTGCTTCCAGTACCATCTTTATGCCTTTCTGTGATTACACTTCCCCTCTTAAAGGAGTCCTCTCTAAAATCCTACAGCCTAGAGCATCATGTCACTCATTTCCCACAAATCCCTGTATTTCCAAAAGTCATAGAAAGGTCAAGTGCTTATGCCCCATGGCTTTTAATCCTATGAAAGTGGAGCAGGGCTAGCATGTTTTCAGGAGATTTACCAAAGATCATTCTCCGAAGCAGAGTCCTGTGCATCATTCTGAGTTACTCTGAAAGGTCTGTAAAATACAGACCTCTGGTTTTCATTTGACAGAAGTAAATTCCAGAGAAGATATTAAATCAGTGAGATAGCCTGGCTTGTCTTGGGATAAGCATTTCAAATAAGTACTGATCAATGTATTTGTGAGTCATTTCCTCATTTGTCTGAAATGACAGTGCCCTTCCAACCTTTCTGTGTATCAGTGTCTCTGTACAAAAGGAATAAATTCTCCTCATTTACCTGTATATAATTTACCTTTGGGTTAGATGACAAAATCTTGTGGTTTCGTTTTAAGCACATCGTCCAAACTACGTAATTTGCAAAGCTAAGACATGTGATTTGGCTCTCAGTTCAATCTGAACTGCTTTGCCCTACTCAGAAAAGCTTTTAGCTCAGATGAACTTGTTTCAAGCATAGCTTTTGTCCCTATGGAAGGCAAGCCCTTTGCTATGAAATGTTCAGATCAACACAGGGTTAGGAACCCAGCCCTCATATTTAGATTCCAGCCCATGCTGTCACTCAGCCTCTTTGGATTCCAGTTTCTTCAGCTGTAAAATTGGAATAATATTTTTTTTTCTCCTAAAAGCAAAACACAACGGAGAACTGCAGATGGCCAATCAATGTAGGCACCATTTTCAGTAGGTGTTTTTGTGCCCCCCTACAGAAAGGGCAACAGCAATACTCTTCCAGTCTCGGTATTGGACTTTGCAGAGGAGGAGTGTGAGGCATACAGCAGATTCATTTCATGTGGCTTTCGGCAAGCCCATTTTCATCTTTTTGTGAGTTTGGACAGGATTCACACAGAAGATGGGACCATCAGCAGTGTTAGGCTTGGGCAACTGGTTTGCAAGAACAGGAGGCGAAAGATAGTAGATCAAAACTTGATCCCCGTTTTACCTAAGCCCCAGATAATAAGAAAGTGGATTTCCTGGTATTCCCGCACTGAGAGAAGTGACAGTGGACATAAGGCTAGAATATTCCACTCTATGCCACCTCCAGTGGCTGGGTGTGAAAAAGATTTTGTGCTCAGCGTGGTCATTATAATAAAGATTATAAAGAATATCTTTTAGTTAGAAAGGCTATTGAAAATTCAAGTAAGAACTTGATGTGTTAAGAACTCCCTGTATTTAGTTTAGCAATTATATATGCTTGTTTGTTTATTTTTATAAAACTACTATTCTCCATTCTCCCTAACTTACAGGTGTATGTTTTTTCACAAAGATGAATATGCAAGACCCATGTTTTAGCATGAATAATTTCCAGATCTTTGAAGATAGGAAAAATATCTGATGTGG
>JAVCKT010009159.1:0-13983 GCA_032273925.1 Rhynchotus rufescens | reverse complement strand
CGCCCCTCAGTCCTCCAGAGCATAGGAGGCTGGGGCGGGGCTGCAGGGCGGAAGTGGCGCGCTGCGGCGGGACGGATGTGACGCGCTGCGGCGGCCGCCTGCTGCTGCGCGGGAGGCCGTGCGGGCCGGGGCGGCGGCGGCGGCGGCGGCGGCCGCCGGAGCGGCAGGGAAGGAGGGAAAGGAAAGGAGGGAAGGAAGGAAGATGCCGGTGGCCGTGATGGCGGAGAGCGCGTTCAGCTTCCGCAAGCTGCTGGAGCAGTGCGAGACGCAGGAGCTGGAGGTGCCGGCGGGGCCGCAGCGGGGCCGGCGGCGCCCTCGGGCCGCGGGAGCCGTTAACGCCCGTTACTCGGCCGCCGGGCCGGGCTCGCGCCGCTCCGCGCGGCTGCGGCCGGCGCGGGGCTGCCCGGGAGCGCTTGCGCAGGGCGTTGTAGCTACAGCTTGGTGATAATCCTGGCGAAACGGTGGGAAGGAGGGTTGGGGACGGTAGTGGCTGTTGGGGGACACAGCCCATCGGTAATATCTGTTCGGGGACACAGCCTCTCGCCGGCTGTTGGCTTGGGTGGGCCTGTAAGTCTCATGCATAAGCAGACCGACTAGCTGCCTACTTGGCTCGCTGTGAGTGCTCCCTGCGCACTTTCTTCATAAATTGTTGGACACGTGTGGGAAATCTCTCCAGCTTTTAAGTAATTATGAACTTGCAGAGTTTTTGTAGTTGTAATGCCTCTTTGCTACCTGTGTGAGTTGCTGGTCTGCTGGAGTGCTGTTAATGTCAAAGCCCGACTGGTTTTTGTTGGTGTTTTAAGAAGGGCAGTTCAAAGAGACTTTGAGAGGAGGAGCTTTCCCCCTGTGGAGTGCCCTGGACTCCCCAGGAGCCCCGCAGGAGCGGGCGGAGGTTCCGCAGAGCGTGGTGGAGCTCGTGTGTGCCCAGGCCCGCCCGGGGGTGCGGAGATCCCGGCGGGATGGGCTCCATCCGAGTGAGCTATAGCAGCGTCCTGAGGGGTGTTGTTTGTTCCTACCCGCGCACAGAACGTAATTCGGCTTTCTAAGAAAAACTTCCGATGTGTTCAGGTTGCTTTTCACCTTAAGATACAGCAGTTATGGTGCTCAACTCTGATCGTTTGGCTGCAGCCATTATGTGGTGTGTAAAGCAGCATTTCTCTTCCTTTTGCTTTGGGTACAGCTGCTTGATGTGTGTGTTTTGAGATGCCTTGCTTTTAAAGTCTGTAACCAGGTTATTGTCCTTGCTTTTAAGGCCCCTGGAGGGATTGCGACGCCCCTGGTTTACGGCCAGCTTCTAGCCTTATACTTGTTGCATAATGACATGTAAGTGGTTTTTATGAGCCTTTAACTTCAGATACTGAATAGTATATTGATATTAAGTTGGTTATTAGAATCCTGGAACTCTAGATCAATCTGTGTGACTAACAAAATACACTTAGGGAATATTGTGTAAAAATAAATGTAGGTAGAAACAAACAGTAAGTCTTTCACTTTATTGTGTAAGTGTAACTGTCATCCTTTATTTTTGTCCTCGTCTATGCTTTTAGGTTAGGGAAGCATACTTTAGAAAGAAGATTATTTAAATAGTGAGAGTGGCTTTTGTGAAAGGCATTGAGTGCTCCCATGTTTTGCTTTTTGCTTTCTAAGGCTGTTTGTTCTGAGTGTCACTGTGCTGCTGCTTGTGCCTAGAGATACTGCAGGACAGCTTTAAACTTTCTAAGGTAAATGTGAGGGATACAGGTTGTATTTTAGACATAGAAGGGGTTTTTTTAACACCCTAAATGCTAAAACTCCAGATTTGTGACAAGTTACAGCATCTGAACAAACCTTTTGAAGTCTCTTTGCAGCAGACATTTGATTACAGAGAAGTTGTTTATTTTTTTAGGAATAATGCACGATATCTTTGGAAAAGAATCCCTCCTGCTATTAAGTCTGTAAGTACTTTGTAAAATGCCTTTTGAATTATGTGAAAGCCATCTCATCTAAGCTTGCAAATGGCTTTTTCCTCCAAGGAGTGTGTTTGATCACCAATTTGGGAATCAGTGCTGTGCTATAAAGCACTTGCCCAGCAGATGGCACGCCAGCCCTTCTAAGATTTAATGCAGTAGGTATTTGTCATCTCTTTCCCTTTCCAAATTATCTGGCAAAAAAGGATTCAGTAAATCAGTGAGGCTTTTGCTGGGAGACTTTCTCATAATGTAGTCAGCTGAAGAGAGAAAATGGCTCCCTTGGAAATGAAGAAGAACTTCGGATAAGTTACAGCTTGAAATAGTCTTTTTTAAGGCACGTTGTTTTTTCTTGAGTGCATGGTTTTGAGGTGCCTCTCTAGAATAACATGCAGCAAAGCAGAAAGAGTTCTTAAAACCAGCAGTGGCAAACAGTTATAGTGTGTGTGTGTGTGGCACCTTACTACATGAGGCACGTGGTCAAGTGTTCTGGTATTTCAACCCAAAAACTCTTTATTGTGCAAACAGCACCAGTGCTCTAAGGTGTAAGGCCTCTGTGTTGAGATGTTTCTCTGTGAGGTGAGAATTAGATGTGTCTGTGTTTCTGCAACTTCAGCATGGGGTCTGAATGCAAACTGTCCTCTGCTTTGGCTGGTGTGCCATCTGAATTGGTACCTCTGCCAGGTGAGCAGATTTCCCTTAAACTCTGCTGACAGAGCAGGAGAACTTCTGGCAGGAGGGTGGAAGAGGGAGTGTGCAGCACTGACAGCTGTATCTCGGACAGGGTATCTCGGAGCTGGTCTGCTCCTCTGATACCTGCTTGGTCTGAGCTCTGATACCTGCTTGCTGCTGGAGAGGAAGGGAGAAAATATGGTCACTGTGGAGAATACACAGTTCTGGGCTAACTGGTTGTTTTGTCACTCTAGGCAAATGCTGAACTTGGTGCAGTCTGGTCAGTAGGACAGAGAATCTGGCAGAGGGACTTCCCGGGAATCTACACAACAATCAGTGCCCACCAGTGGTCTGAGACTATCCAACCCATCATGGAAGCGCTCAGAGGTACAGCCTGAGCTCCCGTAGCCAGGATGCCTTGAGGGAGTTCTGTGTGCTCTGCGCAAACTGCTGCTTAGCATTAAGGGTAAAAGTCACCAAGAATATCACTGCCAAGTCTGTTTCAGATACCAAATGTAAATAAAAGCTTATCACCAAAAGTTCACAAGCACAGATTGAAATGCTTTTACTTGTGCATATGTGATGACATTCTTTTGTATTGCAATTTCATGTCAAAAAAAAAAAAAACTTGATTCTGTAATGCCAAAATATGTTATTATTATTATCCAGTTTTTTAAAAAGGAGTCTAGGGAACTTGGCTTGACATTTCCAAAAGTAGTACCAATTAAGGTCTAATTATTTTGATTTTACTTAGACCACTTTTCGGTTGTTAAGACTGTGTAACAGTAACATGCAAGTAAATCTTCTCACTACTAGAGGGTGCTAGAGACTGCAGAAAAAAGCTTGTAAGCTGTCATACAAGGCTTTGTATAACAATATGCTTTGCATAGCTTTAAGAAAAGGATGATTTACAGATGCTGTGATATCAAAGCAGCCATAGTGAATAGTTGCTGTGAACTAAAATTGCTTTTTTTTTTCCCCATTAATTTTTATAGTTCTGAGCTAGTGCAGAAGTACAAGCTTTTCTCGGGATGTGACTTGAGTGTTGAGTGCTGTCAAAGCAGTGTTTCCCAAATTGTGCTTTACGTATTGGCAGTTGGACCAGGCTGCTGCAAACTGTGCTTGGAAGTCACCCCCTGCCTCTGAGGAAGGGTTGTCTTGGCACAGAGTGGGCTCTTGTCTCTGGCTGTGACTGTGGTGGTTGAACAAACTGTGGGAAGGGAGGGGGAAATTCCTGGTCTAAAGTGTTAATGTCAAGGCCAATAGTGGCTTTCCAAACAGATTTTTTTTTATGCTGTTTAGACTGGAAATGTTTTCTCAGACTTTCTGGTTCTAGAGATATCATGCTACTGTGTTTATGGTGTTTTTCTTAGATGCAACTAGGAGAAGAGCCTTTGGTCTGGTTTCTCAGGCGTATACCTCAATCATTGCAGATGATTTTGCAGCCTTTGTTGGGCTTCCTGTAGAAGAAGCAGTGAAAGGTATTTTGCATTTGTTTGTTGTGTAGTTTTTCTGCAGAGAGCTGGGAAAAAAGATGTAACTGTAAATGATTGTAAAAAGAAACTATAATGAAGAGAAATGATGGGATAATAGAGATAATGGCTGAATTTTGAATGAGTGTTTGATTTTTGTTTTGCCATATTTACTACTGCAAGATAGTAGTAAATATCTCTCTAAAAAGTATTGAGGAATTTCAGCAATGAGAAGTGTAAGAGAATTAGTCTTACGTGTTACTACTTTCATGAGTTTCATTATCAAAGTTATTGTATAAATGTTTATAAGAAATAGACTGTGAAGTTGTGGCGTGTAGGTAGTGTATTGGGATACTTTTCTATTGGTATAGTCTTAGTATACAACTTTATTTTGCATATCTAGCAAATGTTACAAGATTAGTTTGTTCTTACAAATGTAACAAATGCCTTTCCAGGTGTCTTGGAGCAGGGCTGGCAAGCAGACTCTTCAACCCGTATGGTAATGCCTAAAAAGCCTGGTAGGTGGAGCTGCTATTTCATGATAAAAGTTGAATTTGGCATTTTCCAGTATTTCTGGGTTAGCTTAATTAAAGTTATACTTAATACTTTTTCAGTTACTGTCACGCATAATTATGCAGGTGTTAAACGTGGAATGTTTGTGAAATGTGAGAAACACCAGTTTTAATTTGGTGTTACAAACATTAGAGAGTAAACCAGATCCCCCATTACCATTTTAAACAAAAGCAGACAGGATATGCTATAACTTCTGCTGCTCCTCCTCTGCTGCTGGCTCTGATTCAGTGGAACAGAAGTTGGATGACCTCAAATGACATATCTAAATTTATTAAAGATGAGTAAAAAGTACCATTTTGAACCTGCAGACTTTTTTTAGGAGAAGCTGATTTTTTTAAGCAGGTATCTAGGGGGTCTTTCTATGTTATGAGAGGTTATGTTGTTGTTATAATTTGATTTTAACAACTCCCTTTTTGAACAGCTATAGTGGTGATAAAATCTGTTACTACAAAATTCAGCCTGGAAAATGCAATATCTCTGGCTGTTTTTCCTTTGAGATAAAATGAAAATGTTAAACTGTGAAGGCAGAGATGAAATGACCATCCTCAAATTCCAGAGTTAAGCTCTGGAAGGAGGAGCCAGGCTCTCCTTCGTTCAAAAGTGCAACATCTATTAGGCTGAAAAAGAAGAAAACTCTAATATTTGTATGGGCAGAACTTTGAGGTTTTTGGAGCCCAGAACATGGAATTAAACGTGCTCCCGGCAAGGTGCTGAAATTCATTTCTCAGGGGTGTGTTACCAACTGAAGTTCTGAGCTGTTGCTGCTGATCAGCTTTTTTCATAAGCTGGTTGCAGAATATTGTGCTTACAAGTACTTAGAGCTAATTGCTTATGGTTGTTTTCCAAAAGTGCATGGAAGAACTGTTACTGAAACGAGTGAAGGAGGCAGGAGGCCTCTTAGCTCTGAAGCTGCGTGGCTAACTTTCTAAGCCCGAAGTTTTCCTGCCTATTTTAGCTATGAGGTAAAACATGGAAAATGAGCAGGCTAAATTTTAAATAGCTTATTAGTTTTGGTGTGGCCGTATATAAATGCTTAAAATTGTTCCACTAGGCTAATTTCTTATTGTTTTTTTTTTCAGGTGCACTGGAAGCTTGCTTTAACAGATTTATTCCTTCTTCAGGTACTACTTGTTTCTATATAAATCTATATATATTTAACCCTTGCATGACTTGAACATAAACATTACTGGCGCTACAAAGTAGGAAGGGGGTCATGGAAATATCATTCCCCTCCCACCATAAGAAGCCTCAGTCAGGTGCTACTTATCTTGCTTCTTCCTCAGTTGTCTTTGTCACAGATAGGAATATGCCCAAGAGTCCTGGGTTCTTAGGTGCAGTAGGGAGCAGGTTTCAAAGCAGGGGCTGGCAACTTGTGGAAATGAAGGATCTTTCTTGGCTAAAACTTTTGTCTTGAAGGCAAGTAAGCAACTCGTAGAAAAACTTTTTTTTATGGGGAAAACTTCAGAAAAGCATCTTCTGCTTTTGCCACCCTTCCTCAGAGCTCCACTATAGGTTAAGCTGTAATGTTTTATAGGTTAAGCTGTAATGTTTTTTCATGCTGATGCTCAGAACCCTGTAGTCTCCAGGTATCAAAGTAAGATAGTGCCTAATAAAGATGCCTCTGTTGTCTTCTATCCCCGGGAGGCTTAACTGCAAGCTGTTTTGAAGAGCCAGGGTTTTGCTTTATGAAACTCTTCTTTTAAGTGTCAGCTTTCTATCTTTCATTTTTTTGGACTGCATCTAGTGTAATTGTATTCTGGATATTAAAGCCTGTTGTCTTTGCAGGAAGAGTAAACAGTTTTCCTCCTATTTTACTTCTGGCTTTAAATCCTGACTTAGCTCCCTGTTATAGTCACTTGCCTCACAATCTTTCCTTAAGGACTCGGGTTATCTGTATGTATAAGACTCAGCACGTGCACTGTTTTCTCCTGCAATCTGCACAGTTTTCTGCTGTGTTTTGTTAGCCAGATCATCTGGTAGTTATATTTTCAGTGTGGGAACTTAATGGAAAGATGCAGCAAAAGAGTTGCAGGAGCTTTTCTGTTGAGATGCTGTTGCTTTCACTTTTTTATTATTTACAAGAACTCCTTGTGCTACAGATGCAGCATATGCCAATTTGTAAGGCTGCTGAAAACTGGAATTTGTTAGAAACTTATCCTATATTAGCAACTCTTAATCTAAATTGGATAGTAGAAAAGTAGTCTGGTTGCCAAGCTTGTAGATAAAGGAGGATAGGGTTAAGAACTGCCCCCATGTCTTCAAGCACAAGACTAATAATTAGTCTGCCTTTTTTTCAGTACTGGTTTGCTGGGTGGTGCAAGGCACTGATTTGCTTTCTTAATTTCATTTGTGTTCTGTATTTGTTTTCTTTGTAGAACCTGCTCCAGTTCCTCCAATTCCAAATGAACAACAGTTGGCCAGATTGACTGACTATGTGGCTTTTCTTGAAAACTGATTACCCTGCTCCTGTGTTCAGAACAACTTGGGAATCCTGTGTACTGACAGAGTTCTAGAAATCTAAGACTTATTTTGTTTCTGTTAAATGTTGCAGCATCCCCTCTTGAAATGTGTAAAATACACTGTATATTTTATCTAGTTTGTTTTGCCAAAGCCAAGTTAGTAATTGAAAAAAATCGATTGACTCCTGTAATATTTATTTGGTAGGTACACAGCAGTATTACATGGTAAGTTTTTTTTATTGACTTGTAGCCAAGAAAGGCATAACTTTTTTCAAGTATATGAAAAATGCAAAAGAGAAGCTTTGAATATTGAAGCAGGTGAACTGTATTTGAGGGATTTGTGCTAGTGGATTGCTTGGTTCTATTGCAAGTAACTGCAGTATCACAGGTGAATTGCATCTTGAATGTAAATGCAAAGAGGGCAAGGCTGTATCTGTAGAAAGGAAACAGTGATGTAACAGTAACTTTACATAAGAAACCAATTTGCAGTAACTTTTTGCAGGTCTGTTTTTTGGTATTTTGATAACTTTCTCACTTGTTTTTCTGGATTGTTAAATCTTTCTTGTTTTGATTGAATTGAGGAAAATTCTTGGTTTATTTTTTTTTTGCAGCACAACATTGTGTAGGGGGCATCTTAAGGATAAGTTTTAGAGCTATTTCAGGAAGGCAGAGATTCACTTTGAGAGAGCACTTTTATTAGTGAAGGCTGTACTTTTGAGTGATTGCATGTTGGACATCAGATATTTTGATTGGTAACATTATCCCTTCCTCAGGGCTGTCATGTCATGGTTCTCAAGTACTCTGGGCCAGGGTCTACCAGAAGCAGCTCTCGTCTGTCTTGACTTTCTGAATTACCTCTGTCATTGGGAAGGAATTTAAAAATTAGAGTGGGTGTCCCAGAGTAGAAGCCAGGCAGGATGGAAGTGATATTTTATGCTGTGTTTTTATGCTGCAATGTCAACTGGAGTAAATTTCCTATAACAAAGCACTGCTGCATTCATGTTTGAGTTCAGAGTGGACTTCAGACGCAGAAAGAAGATGACTTAGAGCCCCAGGCTGCTTTTGGTAAAAAGACTATGGGAAAATAGTGGCATTTTAAAGGGCAGTGCTTGCCTTCACTGGCCTCTCCTCCTTCACTTGGCTTTTCAACTTGGTATTTGGTGGCTTGTCAACGAAGACGTCGCGTGTGCTGCCTGTGCTGGTTTCCCAGTGTGCACAACCTACTGTACGTTCTCCTACTGGGGGATGTTAGTAAGGAGGAGGTCTAAACTGTGCATTGCTGCTTTGAAAGCTTCCTTTATATGTAAACACTTACTCCAAGTGGTTATTTATTTGAAACCCACCTCGACTTGGTCTTCTAAATATGATGCAAATTCGTTTTCACTAATATTAAAGAATACGTTTATGCTGACCTTGTGTGCTTGTTCTTTAATCCTCTTCATACAGTTCTTCCAGTTTGGCTTAATAGATTTCACTTTCTTAATGGATTCTATTAATTGTCTAATTTGGACTGGTTAAATATTAGTGCACTACCCTATGGTGGGACAGGTATTTAAAGCAGTTGCATATGCAGAGATCGTATGAGTTGTATTACTAAAAGGTGGTACGATTCGGATGTTTTGTACATTATTGAAAGGCATAAAGTATTTGAACTAAGAGCACTTTCCTTTTTTTGTGTATAAATGTATATTGTGCAAGACCTGTGGGCTTTCACTGCACACAACAGCAAGTCTTACAACAATGAAGGCTAGACTTGATTAAGCGATAACCCCTTCTGTTTCTGTTTATCCTATTCTGGTTTTTGTTTCGAGTCTAAGCTCAAAACGTCAGGTTTTTATCTTCACTGTTCTTTGTACGGCATCTGGCTCAAGTATTTCAGAGCTGGAGCACTTGCTAGTGCTCTCGCTAGTTGAGCAGTGGCTGTGGCATGGTTTGGTGCACTGGCAAGACCTTTTCTGTTCTTCTCGATCCCTCCTAGGGCTTCCTCTGTTTTAGCAGCTCCTAAGTGCTGTCCTGGTCTGGATACAGGAGTGACAGTGATTTTGGTATTTCTCCTTGGCAGCTGATTAGCTTGCATGTTAATATTTTCTCTTTACTAATAGAGACTTGCTCACCATGCTGTCCATCAGTTACTGTATTGATATTAGGCTGAAGTATCACTTGACAGCTCTGAATCTGTTGCCCATGACAATGTGATACAGTTGGCTTTATAGGAAATACTGCTGCAAAGCAGTCGTGAGAGTTTTAAGCAACTCTTTTGACCTTTGAGCTTATAAAGTCAAATTTCTTAGTTTTTCGCAATAAGCTCTTCAAATTATTGAACCATTTTATCATGCAGCTGACTTTATCATCTGGTTCAGAGTAGCTATAAATACAAAATTATCTTCTAGTGGGCAGCTTATTGTAGTCCCCTGTGACATGACACTGTCCTGAGTGATTTGGTTTCTGAACTTCCCTATGTCATAGATGACTTGCAAAATGAGAATGATGGCTGCTTCGAAGTCCTGTGAAAAGATGGACTTTTGTTTTAAATTCAGATCAAATAATTTGAAGTTACAGTTACAGATAACTAGGGCAATTCACAATTTAATGATGGAAGATAAATGTATTTCAGTATTAGCAAGTGATCAGTCGGTAGAAAGAAGGATGTTATTGTGTCTGATTGTGTTACAGTGTCTAATAAAAGATTAAATTGAGTTAATCATTCTCTGAACACTGTGAGAAATCTGTCCGTGGAGCTGCTATTTATCAGAAAGCAAAGAATTGCATTAGTTTGATATCAAAGGAGGTGAGTCTGTTTCCCATACAGGTAGTGAGTAGTCTGAATGCAGGAACAATTTTTAGGCTTGCTATAACTCAATTTATGGTCTTGAATCAGTGGTCTTGAATCCTTAATTTATGGCCTTGAATCCCTAAAGGGAGGTCTTTGGACATTTGTCTACTTACCTGGACTGCTTTAATCCTGTGTTGTTAGTTCAGCAATTGAGGAGGAAGGCCTTTGGTCACATTTGCTCTTCAATTGAAGGAGGAAATGTGTGTGTTGGGGTCCTTCCAGTCTCAGGAGTGGGGAGGACATTTGAATGTTAAGAATTCGAATGGAAAAGTTTCTTGATGGACTTGGAGGGGGCAGCAATACTGTTTGAATTTAGCATTTGAGTCTGCATCCCAGTTGTAATTCAGCATTGGATTCTTCACGTCACGTTAGTCTCTCCTGCATAGATCAGCAGTGGTCACTTAACCTGTAGTTCTGATCTCTGCTGAACATGCTTCAGCTCAGAGGCAGACTGCTCTCTTGGCTTAAGAAAATGAGATTATGGAGGCAGAAGGGAAGAATAAACTTCCCTGTTGAAGAGCCTTATGGAAAGCTGCCCTGGGCTTAGCTCAGCAGGTTCTCCAAGATCTAATCCTGCTATACTTAGAGGAAAACATTTTTACTATGGGCATAGCACAGGAATTGCACTGACCTAGCTGCAGTCTGCCTAGGGTGTTTTGGCTGAATAGATACCTATTTAGCTGATAGTCTTCTCTATTTTGTGGTCTGGTTGGAGTTTGTAAGCCAGGGAAGGCTTTTCACACTGCTCACCTATGTGGTGTGTGCAGTGATGTGCTGCTGGCCACTACAGCTTCTGACACTGGAAGAGCTTTATGGACAGAAAGAGTATCTGTTCAGCCTGGTGCTAATGATCCCTTGGGCAGTGCAAAAAAGGCTAGTTGGGGTCTACATTCATTCAGGTGATTTGTCCAAGCTCAAGATAGATACTGCTGTGCTTTGGGGGTCTCGTGAGCTTCTTTCCTCCCTGTAAATCTCTTCCAGGGAGCCTCTCAAAAGAATGCTGAAGATTATTCAAGTTATTTATGAAAGCTCTAGGCGAGGAGAGAGCTGACAAGGAAAGCTTTTCACTGAGTCTGTATTTCAGCTGCTTGAGGAGTGCATGCTGTAAGGTGTCATGTAAGTAGTGGGAATCTGGAAAATACCTTGGGTGGGTAGTTTGTCCTGCCTGTGTCCTCACCTGCTGGAGTTCACTGGACTGTCCTGCATTCAGTGTGCTGGTAATTGCCCTCTGATCCAGGGAGGACTGTTGGGGCTGCCTGAGCAATTCAAAGCCTCTGTTGCCTGGCTCCCAAGATTGAGAGAAACTGTTTTGAGGCCTTTGTAAGGGATTAGAAGATGCATATAATACATGCTTGATAATGTGCCTGTATGACTAAAATATGAAAGCAAGAGAGGAACACGGGGTTCATTTAGAGTGGGCGTAGTCTTACGGAGACCAGGGCTTACAGGGCACTGTGCACGTCCACAGTGAAGCCTTCCAGTTCAGATCCCTGTTGACCTCACTGATCTGTTCCAGTTTACTTCCTTAAATGCCCGTTTTCTGCTATGCAAACTCCTGGAAATTTTTCTTTATGCAGTTCATGACTGATGAGCTTCTGGGAATCTGTGTATGAAAGCCAAAATCAGTCTGTTTGTTACAGTCCAGGATTTTTCTCTCTGTCAGAAAGGATGGATGCTGAAAGCAAACAGATGTTCTACTGAGATGCTTCAAACTGTTGAAATGTTGAGGTAATAGTCTACTCTACTAATGCCAGCTCTCTTAAATGTGAGAAATGCTACTCCATGCTGATGCTGGGCCTTGTGGTTTTTTGTTGGAGGTGGTGCAGGAGTTGTCACTGGCCACCTTGCTGCTTCATCATTCCTATGCTCTGAGGCTGTTCAACTTGTCTGGAGTTCCTGCCAACTGTGGCTAGCTGGAAATGTTTCCTAAAAAGAGCTCCCCCAAAGCCTTGCATTTCTCAGGTGTTAAACAGCTCAAACAAAATAGGGTTTTACAGTTGACTGCCAATGCATCATGGCAGCAAGTGAGAAGCAAGGCAAGTTACTTGTTTGTAATGGGAAGAAAATGTGAATATTTGGGATTCTCAGATCATACCAATTGGCCTAGAAAATCTTGACTTTTCTTCAGGGCAATTCATTAAATGGTAAATTCTTAACTCTCCCAAAGAGCTCCATGTAGGATGCTAGGGACTGTGTGGCACAACTTGGTGTAAATGAAGTGAGAGAACCTATTAAACAATAGATACTGGGATGGTTGCAATGGATTCTGAAGTATTACAGTGAATGTGAAGTTCAGGCATATGTTGCATGTGTTCTGAAAAGGATAAGCTTGGGAAGAAATGAAGACTTTAGAAGCAGGAACTCAGTTTCTTCTGTGTGAATCTTCTGTGATAGAATGAACAGTGCTGAACTAGTGTCTTTGTATTGTAGCAGCCCATAAAAGCCAAGACTGGTGAGAGCCTGTGATGAGGATCCATCTGCAGTGAAAGGACTTCTAGATCTCTGAGAACAGAACTTGATCTCTGATTCATAAGGCAGGATATACTCCTCTTTAAATAAGTTAGATCTGGCAGATACTTGAGGTATGAAACCTTTTTTACTATGTTATATAAAATTGAGCCTTTCTTGGCTGATAGGCCATCTCTGGTGGCAGTCCCCCTGATTTTTAAGATTCTTAAACACCAAATAGGAATATGACACTGCCTTCCCAGACTAATGGGGATCTTGCAATATAACTTGCAAAGCTAATGAAGTAGCGTGCGCAACAGCTGTCTAATTAAACATAAGCTTACAGTTAACCAAAGAAAACACATTCAGATCAAACATCTTTTTGTAGTTCAAACTTATGTGTATGGTTTTTCAATCTTAGCATGTCAGTACAGTGCAGCAAATGGAAGGACTATTCACCTTACCCTCTCCTTAAGAGCTAATACTTGGGAATAACTGGTACCTTTTGGTGTTTAATACTGGAATCAAGGACATACAGTTTTACCTTCTATTTAGGGAGTATATTTTAAAAGTTTACAACTGGATAAGCGTTAACTACTCTTAGGTATTTAATGCTTTATGCTTTTGATAAGGTAAATCACAATGACAAATGGGTTCATGTTGCTCCTACTTGTGTAGGAGCTAACACTTAAGAGTGTTATGCTTCTGTGCAAGCCTAGGATGATGATGTTCTAAATAAGGCAGGGAATAACAGAAGAAAAAACGTTTCATCAAACTGAAGTCTAGCAGCCCCAATCTGATATGTCAGCATTTGTTGGTGCTTTAGAGCTGGCTCATCTGAAGGAATTTTCTGTTTATTCCATCTTTCAGACCTGTTCTAAGCCTGTTCTTAAACTGTGGGAGCTTGGAAAACACTGGGCATAGACCTCTGTCCTATGGAGGAAAATGAGCATGGTGTAAAGGGGCACCTACTTGAGATTAACACCCACACAAAGCAGACTGTTCATGACCTCTGTGATGGTTAGGAGATGAGCAAAGAGCATTATTGCAATGAATGCAGAAGCAAGTCGGATGACCTGCAGGGTCAGTTGTCTGGCATATGCAATATTGAGCAATGGAGCAAGGACAAAACCTGGGAGTGTTTCCACAGCAAGGTGAGAGTTGACAGTAACTGGACACCAACAGAAAGCAGCGTGACAGCGGTGAGAGCTGATGAGGGAGCTTTGTGCACAGCCCAGAGTGGATTTCTGGAGCTTGTTTGTGCAAGAGGAAATAGACTGTATCTGATAGCAGCAACAGATGACACAAATTCATGAATAACACCCATAAAGATACTAAAAAGAGCAGGGAAGGATATACCCTCTAATACAGGGATACTGAAGGTGTCCTGTGGAAGGGATAATCGAAGTATGGCTTGCAAGAAAGGGACAAGACTGGTAAAGCAAAGGTTATGGGTCAGCAACAAAGGTTTTGTATGGGTCAGCAACAAAGGATTTTGTGTGGGTCAGCTATCTCAAAAAAGCTAAAAAACAGGATCTCGAAAGAAGCAGATGATCGTCTTGTGGTGTCTGTCCCGTTTA
>JAVCKT010009157.1:0-10568 GCA_032273925.1 Rhynchotus rufescens | reverse complement strand
TGTTTTTTCAATTTTTGTTTTTTTTTTTTTTTTTTTTTTTTTTTTTTTTTTTTTCTGTAATTCCATAGTCATTTTTATAGGTTTTTTTCTTGTGACCACTGCTGAGAAAAAGAATAAAATGTTTACCTACAGGTAAAACTCGCACATACAGAGACAAAGTGATGTGAAGAAGGCTGGGCTGCTGCAGCATCTGTGTAGCATCTCAGGGGATTTGCTCTAGGTTTCATGCCCAGACTACTAGATAACCACCCATCCTGGAATTCCCAGGTGAAGAAGAAAACAGGGTTTTGCATAATTTCTTTTCAATTATTCTACCACATACAGAAATACAAAAGAATCACTTTCATTACATTGAGATATATCCCACTGGGATCCATTTGACTTGTAGTATTTTCTCTACTTTTTCACTTATAGTTATTTATTCCACTGGTTAAGCATCTGTTTCATGTGAAGCCATCATTCCTTTTCATGAAGCACTGTTTAGCAGCTGTTAGAGTTCAGATAGGAGTTGTCAGAATAAAAATTAAATTAGCACACAATATTTTAACATTTGGACTCACAACAGCAATATCAGTGAATTTCAGTTTTGGAAATGCAATGATTTTTTTTATTATTATTTTGATTTTTCCTGCATTTTGAAACCAAACTTTATAATTGTGGAAAAAAATTATTTAGATTGGTTTATTTATATTGATTTTTCTTCCATCTTTATTTTTTTTATTTAAAAAGAATAAGATTCCTATCCTCAAAGGTATGGCTCAGTTTTCCAGGTAAATTATATTAAATCAATTCAAATAAGATTTAGGGAAAAGATCCAAGAAATATGGAGTTGTATTCAACACATTTTTTAAAAGTTTTATTAGCATCTCAGGTTAGATTCACACTTTATGAATAAGGGAAGGCTGCATTTTCCTGGAACTCGGAAAGGTATCTGGCAAACAATTCCAGGACATATGACATTGATAAAACACCCGCTAAAATAGTAGTATGTTCAGGCTGCAATCAAGATCAGATTTTTTCTGGTTGCTTACAAAATACCTTTGCAGCTACATGGCTGAATGGAGTTAAGTTTTGTACGTGAAGCCACATTACTTAAAATACTAAGTTAAACTGCATTTTTAATTATATTGTGCTATAACAACTCACAGCTTGCGTTCAGGAGCTTTTTATCAGTGATCACTTTTTGAAATTGCTTTTGTGCTAAATAGATATAATGTTTAAGCTAAAGAAAACCACATGGCTGCTTACCAGTCCAGAAGCTTCAGTGGCAGTATGCTAGTTTAAATTCAAAGAAAAAAAAAAAAAACACTCCACAATATTATAGAAATTAGATTTATTTCAACTTATCATCCAGTTGATGAATTTTCTTTGAAAGTACTGCATTCTTCTTTATATTTCTTTATATTACCTCACTGAATTGACTAAGAATTTCATTTTCTTGATATACTCATGTAATACAAGCCCTCTTACTTTTCAGATCATCAGGACAGATAGACAGGGAAATAAAGCAGTTTGAACAATTTCTAGTAGCTCTAAGCAGGTGTATATTTGATCTACCTGCCAGGCAACCCTCATTTTGCATGTCAAACATTGCACAGAAGTTGACACAAGCACTGGCAGCAATCTAAGTTGCATTTAGCTTAGCTTTAGCTTCTGAGTTAGCCTCTCACTTTCCACGACTTCATGATCTTTGCCATTGTTTGGGATGTCAAGAGGAGATAGAAAAAGAAGGTAAAGTCTCCAGATAGTAATGGCTATTTCAAGAAAATGGAATGTGCTTGAAAGAAATGTGCTTGAAACTGTCTTCCTAAGTGGGCTGGATCTTTAGGCAGAAATTAGTATTTCTGGGAGGCTTCCTACAGGAGCAGGTTCTGCCAGTTTTATTTTTGTGCACTGCTGTTTGCTATGCATGTATACAAGTAAATAAAGAGTGGTCTGTGGGAGAACGAAAGGCAAATCCGCCTCCCGAAGCCACAGCAAGACATTCAGCGTGGCACATGTTAACTTCAAGCCTCTGTGCCCACTGCGGCAACTGTCTCTTGCAGAGGCGGTATGGGTGAGAGACAAGATTTCTCAGCTTCCACTGAGCTTTGAACTCGGCACGAATTAGGAGCAGAAGTCCCTGTCTCTCACACGTTTGCTGCTGCTCAGTATTGTACTCCGTCCTCTCTCCCTCCTTTTCCCACCCTGCTCTTTGCTACAATCCTATTAGCTCTTTTGTAACCTTCAGATCTAAGCCAGAGATGTGTGTATTGTAGACTCAAGCCTATGCGACTAGATTCCCTAGAAAAGCTAATAAATGGCAGATGGAAAGCTTGGGATAAATCCAGATAAGTATGACTACATATGCAAGGTTTTACACCTCAGTCTTTTTGGAGGCTTTTTTGAAAATAAATTACATTATGAAGTAAAAGATAAGAAAAAAAAAGATTAAAAAAAAAGATTTCTTGTTATTTTTAGCCTCAAAAGCCAAATATTAAACAAAAAAATATCCCTTCTGGCCCAGGAAGACCCAGAGTCATTGACTAGTGAAGCCTTAGACACTGTACGAGCCACATACAAGCCACATATTTACAGGGTATTTACCACCCATGATTAGGACTGGATACTGAGGCAGATGAGCCAGTGTAGTCTTTCTTACTAAAAAGCGATGGAGAAAAAAAATATATTTAGGTTTGAGAATTTAAAATTAAAAGTGTTTATAATAAATATTATATCTATCGTCATACATATGAAGGCAAAGCTAAGGGACAAGGTGGTTTTCTAAAGCTATAAGAAGGTGTAATAACTGGGAGAGAAGTAAAAATTGGAAAAAAATAAAAAAGTAAATTTTATACTTCAATTGGGAAAAAGTAATGTATTTTTATTTTCTCAAATGACTAGTGAGTCAAGGGAGATACTTATGTACTAAAATGGGCTTTTGGGGATAGGAGGAAAATAATAGTTTTCCCATATTTGTCTTTCCCATCTGAGGTTATCAGCTAGGAGCCCTGAAAAATAACTTAAAAATCTATATATTGATTATGCTTTCCTTTCCAAAATGCCCCAGTGGCCAAATATTTCTCTGGGGTCTCTAGGGATTCTTTACTTGACCATATACCTCCCTGAATCTTAAAATTCAATAAATAATGTAGGAGTAAAGGCAGAAGGAGAGACCTACCTAGGAACAGTTCCCAGAAAAAATCACACAGGAAAAAAAAAGTCACGGAGCAAAAGATGCTTCAGTTACTCCATAGGAAATATACAGGATAAGAAATGCTTCAAGCACACATTATTTTTTCCACCATACCATGTTCTGTTTTAAGGAAGGCACCTGCTTTCAGCCAGGACTGAGAGCACTGAAATGTTTGTAGAAATTACATCGATATCCTAGTTCTTTCCCTCAGAAGTCTTGAGTCTTCTCTAACACAACTCATACAAAAATCAGTATACATAGCACAACAGCAGAAGCCTGGGAGCAAAGGGAGATGACCTCTGAGCCAAGGCTGTAATCTCGAGCGAAAACACAGTCATCTAACACTAATATCACTTCTGCATGTACGTATGGGATGATTGGCTGCTGTTCCTCTGATTCTGCAGTCTTTGAATACAGCACACGTTATTGTGATTTTAAAACCTCCACTGTCCGGCAACATATTCTTTGATGAAAAACTTCAAAGCGACACATGATTTCTCCATTTGAGGCATTTTAATTCCAACATAAAAATAAGTGTTTATTCCATAGGCTGTTATAAGGGATATATAATTTGAATTACACAATAAATAGAGTTCAGTATTACCTTCAAAAGAGTGCAATACTTTCCTCTGCAATGCACTTTATTTCCTAAAAGGAATTCTACCTATGGGAACAAAATGCAAATGTGATGTTAACTTTGACTGTCTACCTCAGCAGTCATTATCAGGGTTGCTTTAATCCATTTCCTGCTTGTAAGGGGGATTTGTGCTGTGGCTGGAGAGAAGGGCATGCAGTTGACAATACTTAACTCCACAGGCTATCCTTAAGAAGGGTTAATGCCCAGCTACTACATTGTCCTGGCTGCTTGCTGAAATATAGTGACAGCTCAGATATAGACACAAGAAAGTGAATGTGACCATGGGATGTACTGACCAGGTACAAGGCATCAGCAGCTGTAATCTGCAAGGAGAGTGAAATCCTGGCTCCATTGATATCAATCCACATTGCTGTGCACTCAAGTTCTGACATTAGAAAGATTTCTTTTTTATTTCCCTGACCAATACACAGAAATTTAAGAGCTTTATTTAATATATATTTCTAAAGGAAAACACTGCTCACAGTGCTTACTGCTTACAGTCTTGAGAGTTTGCAATGAAGTTGAACAGCCATGCAGCTAGGCAAAATATATTAGAGCATTTGATCCCTAGAGGAAATAGAGCTGCTGTGTCAAGTCTGCTAACATTATGAGAAGCCACAGTTTAATTTCCATGGGTGTTGATCATGTAGAGAATCAACCGTGGTGGCTAATTATGGGTTTCTAAAGTTATTGCTGCACTCTTAGGCTTAAGAAATACTTGATAAGATAAGCAAAGTAACTTGAAATAATATAACAAAACTAAGTTATTGGGTGGTTAGTAAGATATCACTGAAAAGTTTGGTAAAAAAGAAGTGTATTGTACAGAATGTTCTGGTTAAAGTCTTGTCCACTCTCACAGGAGTCTTTGCAAGAAGTCTTTCAGTGTACTTACCTTAGATAAGAAAATGTTTTGCAAAATAATTGTGTATTTTCGTGGGCAAATACCGTGTGTGTGTGTGTGTGTGTGTGTGTGTGTATGTATGAGGGTATACTTATAGTTTAGGAAAAATGAATAGTTTTGTTGGCTTGGAAGCCAGTTTCCTCTATATGAGTTGAACCCTCTACATGAACCCGCCTGGATGCCACCCTGTGCCACATGCTGTAGGTGTGCCTGCTTGAGCAGGAAGGTTGGACTAGATGATCTCTAGAGGTCCCTTCCAACCTTAAAGATTCTGTGATTCTGTGATTCTGTGAGTTTACTCTTTGATGTAAAAGGCAACATGGTGTTGTGCTGAGAAAGCAGAGCTGTAGGAGAACATGGAAAAGAATAGCAGTGCTTTATGACTATTATGCTGACTGTTTCTGTGCTCTTCCTTGTGGCATAGGAGGTGACAGTTTTCAGCAGTGGTCAACAGTGTAGAACACCAGCAATAGTGATTGCTGAATTTAGGAGGTTTTAAACCAAGGGAAAGCACATTAATAGAAATATGCTGAGAAAGAAAGGATACACTTTTCTTCTTTGTCAATTTTGCCTTAAGGAACAGCAGCAAGAGTTGTCAGAGGAAAGAGTGGGAGTGTTAACAGCATATCTATAACACGGTTTCTTTTTTTTTTTCCCTCTACTTGAGGGAAAACTGTACTTTCTCCTTCTCCCCGTTTCTTGCTCACCTATATTTTATCAACATATATGCTCAGACATCTGATTTTCAGAGGGATGTATTTTTCAGAGGGATGCTTTTCCCAGTGCAAGAGACAAATTACATGAATTACTTTCCATTTGCCGTGCTCTGCGTATTCAGAACAGGGCCGCGGGTTTGCTCAGGCCACAGAGAGTGTTGACACTGCGCCTAGGTTTGCAAAATACCAAGCAGATAATTTCCGTCTCACACCTCCTATGGAGAAGGACGTATTGGGTTACAGCTCTGACTCTGTATTGCACGTTCAGGGTAAAAACCTCCTTTAGGTGCTTGCTAGGGAGCAGTAATGTGGGTAGGAACAGCAGGGTGGCTCCTAGGCAGCCCCTTCCATTCCACAGGGCCTTTTGCAACTGTCCTGAGCAACCTAGGCCCCTGCGGAGGAACAGGTGGACACGAAGCAGGAACGGGTGGATATGGAGCAGGAACGGTTGGACATGGAGCAGGAACGGGTGAATATGGAGCAGGAACGGGTGGATATGGAACAGGAACGGGTGGACACGGAGCACAGCGCAGAGCTCTGCCACTCACCAGCAGGCACGGAGCCGGCCGCGCCGCTGCAGGGATTTCTCAGCACTTGTTCCTTACTTTTTTTCCAATCCCAGTCTTGTCATGTGTTTTTTAGTAGGTAGCTGCTCTTCTTTTACTAACACAAATAAAACAATAATAACATATAATAAAATAATTCCCTGCGTTTGAGGAAGAGTTTGAAAGCTTTCCTCTGAGTTGAACTTCCTGAATTTGTTCCTAATCCCTTCCCAAATGTCGCTGGCAAGAATTAGCCAGTAAGATTAACTGTGATATGTAGGCTTTTTTTTTAGTGTCTGCAAATAGCTGTGAGTAATCCTCATTTAGGCATGGATCTAGTTCACATGTACTTTGGAAGTGATGAATAGCATTAGAATGACTATTTGAGAATTTATTTACATAAAAATTAATTGAAAATGGATATCATTATTCAACCTTCTTATTTTTACACGCATTTTAAATTTTCACTCGAAGGAACAGTCAGTAACTAACTGCAGAAGGGACTAACCTAAGGTAGTCAGAAAATATCTGATCCTATCCATCTAAATTCATCCAGTGTGCTATGAAAACAACTACAATTTATAAAATATAGGAAAAAACTAAATATATAAATTTTATATAAAGATATGTATTTATATAAGTATACAAATAAACATATAAATAAAAATATATATTTTTTGGTATTTTATATGTGGAGGGGAGTTGAGTCTTATTTTTAGCACAGCAGTAATTATAGATAAAATCTTATATATCAGTAATACAAAAGACAATCTTTTAAATTACCTCAGTGGTATCAGCAATAATATTTTTTGTGCTATCTACTAACAGGAATAAATTAAAATTCTTTAATTATTAATAGTAATGGATGATAAAAACAAGTAATTAAGGGCATGTGATAAATAGGTATAGTGTATAGTTATATAAGTTTATTCTTCTTTAGTAATTTGACAATCTGGACTATTTCACTGTAGTTTATTATTACTTGTTCATATTATATTAATGACTGGTAGCCTGGTGATCATAGTGGGGTCACCCAACTTCAAATCCAGAATAAACTATTAACTTTTTATTTCTCTGCTGGGTTTATCTGTGGCCCAAGAGAAGCAGAAAGCTAAAGGAAATTATTTTGCAATGGGACGTGTTTGTGTGGGATGCACATTTTTCAAGAATAAACAGCAAGATTTTGTAATAACATGGGTCAATTATCCCCACTTATTTCATGTGGTCTATGAACTTCTTTTTCCGACAAGGACAGTGAAGCACCTTGGGCCAGCTCCAGTGCTCAGGTAAAAACCCTTGGGAATTTGAGCCTGTGCAGGAAAGCCCGATGTCCGAACAGGGCACCTGTCTGAGGCTTGATCTTTGCAGCCCGAGGCTGTGTGCAGTCGCTTGGTGCTGTGGAAACCTGGTGCAGATTGCCACCACGCTGGATTTTTCCACCCATGTTTCTGTGCACGGAGTACGGGAGGTTTAAGTGCCTGTATGAGGCGCTGGGGAATGTTGCTAAGTGACGGGCAGGAGCATTTGCTGGCATGGGAAGTTGGAGCGGAACCGTGCAGGCGGTTTGGTTCTTCCAGTGCTCTCCAATGCACTGATCACCCTATGTGCAAAGGGTTCGAGTCCTGGAATTCCTTGGAGACTTACTGATTCCGCCAGGCACGGACCGCTGCTTGGAGCAAAGCTGTACATGAGTTAATTAGAAGTAAGGGCTTAAAAAGGGATCTCTTGCAGATTCTTTTACACTGTGTAATCTGGATTGGGTTCATATATACATTGAAATCACTGTGTTATATTTAATTGCATTCTATATCTTTGTAAAAATAGACTAGGAAAACTATATGCATGTGCTTCTGTACCTGAACAAAACCTTATTTAATGTGCAATCAGCACAGGATAGATTCTCTTCCCCATACTTTCTTTTGCTTTGATTTAGTTGGATACCTAGATCCTTAGGGACAAAATGAAAGAGGAAAATGTTTGATCAGCTCCATATTCTAGAATAGTTAACTCCACTATACAGAACAAACAAATTTATTGAATACTTTTGAAAAATGAATATTCTTTCTTTCTTACAAATCTGAACTTTGAGTGAGCACTGCTTGTAGACATTGATTTATATTAATAAAAATGTAGTCAAACAATTAGACTGCAGTGCAGAAAAAAAAAGCAGAAAACCCTCTCTTTCTGAAGGCATGTTGATGTGGTTCCTGATTCCAGTTGGAAATTTGTATCACATCTTTATGCAGTGCTGTGAGTAAAACCATTTTTAAAGCATGAATAGAAATCCAGATCAAGAAATTAAGCAGAGAACAAGATAAATTATGAGTATTAGCATTTGTCTTCAGTAACAAAACTAGAATAATTATAAATATTAAAAGTTTTTGTACCATTTAGAAATACTAGTAGCCCCACTTTTGATGGAGTACTGATAGCAGAAATCTATTTCACTTTTATCCAATAGGTGGTTATTTTATGTCGCAGTAATTTTAATACAACCAATTTATTTTTTTTTAATACAACTTTTATTTCTGTTCAAGTTTTTAATTGAATTATATTAATATAATTATTCAGTTACCATAATTGGATATTTTTGTCAAGCAAAACCTGAGACCAAGCTAATTCTTTTAAATATTGAAATACTGGGCAAGTATAATAGAAAAATAATCAGATTCAAATTATAGAGTTCAATTTCTGCTTTCAGAAATTGAACTGTTTCCTCAATATTTTTGATATTTCTAATATGCAAAAGTCACGGTTTAAATTAAAGTTGCTACATGCTTATGTGATACTTCCAGGTCCTTGTACCTGAGTTATCCTGAATACAGAAAAAAAAATTTAGTCTCATAGATCCCTTCTGCCAGAAGTAGAAATGAAAGCAAAGATATATTTTTGCATAAGCAAATGATTATAAGATTGAGTCACCTTCAAACATATTTTTAATTTGATGGGCTATTTTTCTTTTGCATTCACACCAATCTGCATAATGTATACTGGAATAGAACTGCTAAATCAGTAAATATTGCTGAAACTCTGATATGGAGCAAAGGCTGCGTTCCACTGTTCCCAGCTGGAGCAGAAGGTTTGGGATGATGTTCCCTGAGTTTCAGCCCTTCTCTTGCTTGGCCTTTCGCTGGTTTGGGCGCTGTAGATAACGTGCCCGTGTTTTCCAGGTGCAGTGCAGTCCCAAGCTCTATTTATGCAATGTAACTTTATTGGTCACCGTCATGGGAATTCCTGTAATATAGCAAATCCTTAGAAATGTATCTGAAATATAGAAGCTTCCTTAAGAGCAGGACATAGCCAGAGTGTCACTTCTCACTTCCTGCATCGTAGAGGCATTTTTACAGTTGCCACATTTGAGATTTCAATCCCAATCCTCCAAATTTCAATCCTCCAAATTGCACCCCGGCCTTGCTATATGAGAAGTTGCATCTTAGAAGTGCTCCACACAGTGATTTTACTGCCAGCCTCTGTTCATGAAAACAAGCAAATATTACATGCCAGATATCCACCCCAACCAATAAAGGCCCTATAATAAAATTACCTGTCAAAAGTACTCTGAGCTTTTATGGATGTTTAAAAAGTGCTTGTAATCTTTGGGTAAAAGGTTTGAAAATGTCCAAATTCAGCCCACCCTCTACACCACTAATAACTAGTGATATAATATATGCTATCACTTGTGATGTATCATGCTTGTTTAAAAAATTAGACTGATTAAACAAAAAAAAGCCAAAATTCAAGATTCTTTTTGTAATATAAAATATAGGAACAAAGAAAAAAAAAACATATTGGGGAAAGTTTCTGTCATTTTCCTTTTACTTTTCCCATGTATATTTATGCAGGACCATTGCTTTCACTTTAGAAAATTGACTTTAGAGAATTGAAACTCTTCTTCATATCTCTGTGGAAATGAATCAGAACCTCCTGTGTTAGACTTACACTTTATTTCTATGCCTGTAATATGTAATACATTTAATATTTTGAATATTTGAATTTACGGCACATCCCTATAGTTATTGGAAAATCCGAATGTATCATTTAATTAAATCTCATTGAACTGTTTAAGTAAACAATGCACAATTCCTGTTTCTTAAGCGAGTCCTCCTTCTGCTCTGTTCTTCACAGGGCTGTCGTGACAAGTTAGTTCATAGTCATCAGCCCTGACACCTCTCAGGTCAGTTTTGATTCACAGCAAACTACATTCACTTTTCCAAATCTCTCTGGCTTATTTTTGAACAAGCTACAAAGAGTAGGCCACAGTTAGGATTTCTGTATGGGCCAAAAATCAACATGCCACTTTCTACCTGCCTTTCTTTGGATCCATATCATTCTTAGTTAAATAGAAGATTAGGCTTTTCCCCATTGGGTAGGAAGTATATATTTTCAGTACTTAAAAACAGATGCCTTCTTAATTTCTGATCATGTCATATCTCAGAAAAGGATTAGAAAAAATAACTACTAGTGTTGAAGGTTAGAGACTCAAATCAGAGAGCAACATGGTCTGGAAATGGCAAGAGGGGCAAGAGGGAGGAGCCGGGCAATTACAGGCCGGTCAGCCTCACCTCTGTCCCTGGAAAGGTGATGGAGCGGTTCA
>JAVCKT010009156.1:0-29995 GCA_032273925.1 Rhynchotus rufescens | reverse complement strand
TCCCTTCCCCGCAAAAGGGGTTTTAGGAAGGGGAATTGCAGCCTTGCAAAGCCCTGGAGAGCTGCTAACAGGCGCTGCCTAGGAATGAGCGACCGCGACCATGAATACCTTTTGGCCAGTATGACTGTAGTATCCTTGTTTAAGAGTATAAATAACCAGGCCAAAAAAAAAAAAAAAGAAAAAAGAAGACGTGATCACAGCAACGTCCTACCTTCACCCAGGAGGCTCTGAGTTATTTAGGATGCATTTTCATGGCCATGGAGCAGTTAGATCTCATTTGACCCTGCCTCTCTGGCACGGGTGAAGATGCACCCTGCTGAAAACCTGAAGTCTGCGGGCTCATGGTAACCCTGTTAACTGCTCCCAGGGGCACTGATGGGGCTGTGGCCACTGTCCCCCACCTTCACAGAGGTGACTGGCAGTCCCAGGGCCAGAGAGTGGCACCAGATCCCATCGATCATGATTCAGTCATGAGGAGGAAAGAGGATAAAGGCCCCATTATGGCCTGCCAGGAACACGAGTTCAGCAAGAAAAGCACAAAAGGAATTGCGGAAGCTGGTGCTGGTGTTTGGGTGACTGGGAGCTGAGCATGAGTGCCAGAGTGCAGCTACCTCTGCCTGGGTTCCAAACTGCCCCATGGCCCCTCCAAGGTCAGGACAAGATGGGCATCCCTGGCCAAGGGGCATGTGGGGACGGGTAACATTGGTCTCTTGTTCCCATGTCTTCCATCATGGTGCAGGGAGGAGGACAGACATCCTTGTTGCTGATGATGAGATGTGGAGACAGTGCTGCAGATCTCAAGACTGGAGGAAGTTCCCAGAGTGTTGAGGCTTAGACAAGACCCAATGGGCCCTTGCCAAGCAGTTGCTGGCCAGCACCATGCCAGACTGATGCTCAGAGGGGACAAGCCTGGCATCTTTTCACATCTGGGCCTGCTTGGGGGCAACACGGGCATCGTGGCCCTGCTCCATTGCAGTTGGGAAAGGCTGCCCAGCATGTGATCAGAGGGAGCCACGAGCAGCTGCCCCCTTCCCTCCCCTCTGAACCTACTTTGCAATTGGCTGCCCAGGGGACACTGGCCTTGATCCGCAGCGCTGGCCGGCCCTGTGACTGAGCAAACAGAGGGGAAAACAGTCTGGACCAGCCTCTGCGACCATGAGCACATGGGCAGTCCTGCCAGAGGGGACACCTCCACCCTAGGTTCTCCTGACCATGGTCCCCTGTGCCTGACCTGCTACCATGTGAAAGGCCTTGCTGAGGAGTCACCCTGTGCACTGGTGACTCTCTGTGCTCCCCATGAGCAACTCCTACCCTGCACAACTGAGTGTCAGGCCTGGATGCCTTGGAGAAAGCAGTGGCTACTGTGTCCCTTGCTGTGGTGGCTACAGAGTTCTGCTTGGAGAGGGGCTGCCATCCCACATCTCCTCCATGAGGTCCTCAGTGTCATGGCACCCAAACAGCTAGCTGAAGCCACAGCTCCAGAGCTGCTCGGGACTGCCCAGCTCTCCCAGGTGCCAGCAGCACCGTGTCACCCATAGGACACCTGCAAGTCCTATGTCACCCCTGTAAGTGAGCTGCGCAGGCGGCGCTTGGCTCAGAGCTGTGATCACAACCTTGACCTGCTTGCGCTGCGGTGGTGCCACCTGAGGCTCACTGCATTGATCTGCCTGTCACCCCGCGAAAAACATGCCCAGGCCTGGCACGGGCAAGCCCTGGAGCTCAACAAGGCAGCGTCAGCTGTGCTGGCAGAGGGGCTATGACTAGACCGACACAAGCTTAGAGCTGCACTAAGCCAGGTTGAGACTCACAGCCGTTGGTGTCCCACACAGTGCAGTCCCTCTTGGCTCCATCCTTGTCCAGGCCAAGAGATTCGTCTCACCTAGGGCAGAGCTCTTGTTTGCTGTAGCACCGGGCAAGTCCCCACGGCTGCAGGACATGTGAGGGAAAGTCAGTTTGGAGAAGAGGTAGGAAGGTGCGTGCAAGGCGCACGTGAGCCAGCCCTGTCCACGTAGCCAAGTTCTTTGAAATGCTTCCCCACTGCCAAAGTGCAGTGTTTCATGGAAACACTCTCCATTCACCTTCACGAAGGCCCCACCTCAGCTGGTCCCATTCTTCCAGAGACGGGCCAATGCCGGAGTTGATCGTGGCCCCACTTCTTCCGGGCAGGGAGAGCCCGGCCCTCCCTGCCCAGCGGTGGCCCCATGCAGAGCAGGCGCCAGGGCTCAGATGTCCACCTAGAGAGTCCCCCTGTGTCCAGCAGCCCTGCGATGGCCCTCTGTGCTCTGCGGACCCCTGTCCAGGCGAGGTGAGGGAGCCTGGAGCACAGCTGTGGCCATGGCTGTGTGGCAGCTGGCACCTGTACCCTCATCCGGCCCTTCCGAGTTTGGACCAGCTTAAATGCCACCAAAGCTACTCACCAGCTCCCCATAGGCCTCCACCAGGGCCCAGCCCGCGCAGGGCCGTGCTGCCCTCTCATGGCTGCTGGTGACACGACCTTTCCTACCACACACTCCAGGCCTGTACTGCTTACTGCCCCCCTGGACCTCACCCCGTGAGTTCCCAGGCTCCCCCCTCCTCAGCTTGGTGCCCATGTCTCTCCTCTGCCAAGTCAAGCTCACCACAACCCATGCCCTCCCCAAGGCTGGTGTCCATCCCCTACAAAATTCTCTATCCCCAAGACTTGTCATTCCTCCTAAGCACTCCCACCAAGGTCCATGCCTCTCCCATGCTTTATGTGCCTCCTTCCCCGGGCCTATGCCCACTTGCTAAACCTGCAGCCCCTCCAAGGTCCCACCAACTCAAGGTCCATATCCCACCTCCCCTCCCAAGCCTGGGTCCTTCACTCTCAAGGCTGCACTCTCTCCTTCTTAAGGTCCAGGTCCCTCCAAGGCTCATGCGTCCCTCAAAGCCTTTGTCCCTCCGGGAATTCACTCCTCATCCCAAGTACCATGTCCTGTCTCCTCCTCCACAATGGCCTGGGTCTCCCAAAAACCTCATTTCCCCCCACCAAGGCTCCTCTCCCCCTCAAGCCCCATGTCCCTTCCAAGGTCCATGTCCCCCACCACTACTCAGGGTCACCTCCAAGGCCATGTCTGTCTGTCTGCTCCATGCCCAAGTCTTGGTTTCTGCCACTTAAGGATGCTCAGTCTGGGCCCTGCTCACCCCCACCCACCATCCCCAGCACCAGGGACTCGTGCTTCCTTATACTCTGTGGCTCCATTTAATTCAATACACTGTACTGAGCAGGGAGCTGTATTTGGTTTATCCTTGCAGGCATGCAAGATGGGAAGAGGGGGCCATGTTGGTGACCCCTCCTCTGGGATGCCAGCAACCCAAGTGACCTCCTAGGGACTGTCTACCCGCATCTTTCTGTTGCTGCGGTGGACTGAACTTCAAACAGGGAGAACAAGAGCTTGGCGGAGCTGCCGCTGGCATTGCTTTGCTGACTCTCTAACCTCTCTCCATCTGCTATCATGATAATTAATGCAATTAGAAGGAATTACACCTGTAAAAGCCAGCATTAAGTCACGCCAAGCTGAGAGGGATTTGCACAGCAACCCGAGGGATTAGTGCAAACAAGAAATGCTCCTCTGAAGGGCTTCTCAGTAATGCCACTTGCAGGTGCTCCTACAGGCGGGCGATGAAAGGGACCAGTCCCTTGATGGGGCAATAGAATCACTAGGGGAAATGGGGCATGTAGTAAATGTCTCTATAGGAAATGCAAGACAAAACAACTATTTAAAAAAAAAAAGACCAAAAAAATTAGTTTGTGTAGAGGAGATGAGGTGGCACATCCCCTCTCCTGCTGCTGCAGACATTCTCGTCTTCCTGGAACCCACTGCAGGCACCTTAAAATTGCTGGGCATCCTGCAAAAGCACAGCACCGTGCTTGGAAAGAAAGTGCTGGTTGCTGCGAGCCACCAGGGTCCGTGGTTGAGCTACAGTGGAGTGTAAAGCGCCGCTTAGCCCATCAGCACAGAGTGGCTGAGCGCTGCGCGTGCGGGACGTGCCTTGGCGTTCGCATTGGGCCGCCCCGTGCCTGCAAACATTCACACACACACGGACCCTCCATGGGGTGGAGCGAGCGCGCAGGGCTCAGCATCCAGCTTGGAATGGCAGGGCACAGCCAGCGGCAGCTTCTCCAGCATCTGCTTCTAGCTCAGCGTAGCGAGCAGGGCAGTGTCTCAGCACATTCACTCTGCTCGCCCTGTTGAGCTGGAGCTGCAGGAGGGATGTGCTAGATGATCCTCTGTCCAAAGCCAGCCTGGACCCTGCAGTTCCAGCTATGTGCCCACAAGCAGGTAATTTGCAGCCCCATTGGCACCAGCTTGTGTATCCAACTCCAGTAGGAAAAAAAAAAGAAAAAAATAATAATTTAATCTGGGTGCACCAAGTTGGAGAGAAAGAAAGGTGAAGATGTTTGGGCGGGAGCTGGACATTAGAGTATATTATGTTTTGGAAAGTTTTTCAGGGACCTCAGCATGAGGACAAGCTTTTATTTTTTTCCTAGAATCTAGAAGTTTCATGAAATAAGTCAGCTTGGATGGATCATTGGAGGTTTCTTCTCTACTTCCCCTCCAAGTGAGGCCACCTGCAAGATGAGAGCCAAATTGAAAGCTGTCTCTGGAAGCCTGCAACCTTGTGTGGTCAAGTCTGAGTATCTCTGAGAATGGTGATGTTCCCATCTCCCTGTGTCCTTCTTCCAGTGCCCAGCCACAATTTTCAGGATACCTTTGCTCTCAGTGCACAGGGCAATGTGTCCACCTGTGGGTCTCGAATGGCTTCAACATATTCACTGTCTCCAGTGTGGCTGGCAAGGAGCACATGAGCTGAATAACATGACCATGGCTGGTCCACTGGCCGAGTGCTGCCATGTTTTATCCTGACATTGTCTCCTTTGTGTCTTCTTGCGGCGTTGTACATTGCCAGCCGCTGCCTTGGTCCTATATGCCCCTGGGAGGACCCCCCTGTCTCCCTGCCTGAGCAGTTGGGGACCCTAAGTGGGTTGGCGGGTAGCCACTGGGATTGGCATGCCTGGGACAAGAAAGCAGAGGCAGGAGCTGAGCCCAACATGATTGTGCCAGGGAGGAAAGCAGGGCAGAGTGTGGCGTTGGACATGCCCTGGCCTCCAGTCAGGGAGCTGGCACTCCATGTTGCCTGTCTCTGCTGCAAGGTTGAGTTCTACCCATCTCTGCTGCTGAGAATGGCGGGCAGAGAGGGGAGGCTTAGGCCAAGACACTGGGAAGAGTGTGGACGGTGGCTGGCAAGCCACAGCTCTTCTTCCACAAGGTGGCAGGCTGAGCCTTGGGCTCATCAGCAGGTCCTGCGGGTGCTACGCCCAGCACCCTGCCCCAGGGCATCCACCCACGCAGGGGCCCTGCTGCTCCCCTCAAGCAGTCCTTGGGTAAGGAGGAGCTGTGCCACTCCACACCCACCCATCGTGGGGCACCAGCTCTGAAAATGCTGCGCTCATGCCCAGCTGCCAGAAAACCTTGCAGCAAAGACAGCTAATGACAGGAGCAGACAGATTGCTTGAGCATTCATCTCCTTGGAGAGCTCTTTGCTGGGAAGGGGAGGGGAGAAAAGCTGCCTGTTTTTTTGGGAAAATGGATGCTTTCTTTCCCAGCATCATCCCGCTGCTTGCAAAACTACCAGGCAAAGAGATTCTTCTGGCCCAATTCTGCTATGCTCTCTTTGGGGACACCCGTGCCAGTCTGGCCTAGGGTGATGGGTAGTGCCTGTCCTGCAGGCACAGTAGAGCTGGAGGGTTTCATACAATCATAGAATCATAGAATCCTTAAGATTGGAAGGGACTTCTAGAGATCATCTAGTTTGACTCCGCTGCACACGCAGCGTCACCTAAAGCATGAGGCACAGGGTTGCATCCGAGCAGGTTTTGAAGATCTCCAGACAATGAGACTCCACAACCTCTCTTGGCGACCTCTTCCAGTGCTCTGTCACCCTCACTGTTAAAACTTTTTTTCTTAAGCTCCTGCAGAACTTTTGGTGCTTCAGTTTGTGGCCACTTCCTCTAGTTCTGTCAGTGATCATCACTGAAAAGAGGCCGGCTCCCTCCTTCTCACTCCCTCTCTTGATGTGTTTATATACACCAATTAGATCCCCTCGCTCAGACTTCTCTTCTCCAGGCTGAACAGGCCCAGCTCCCTCAGCCTTTGCTCCTAGGGCAGATGTTCCAGGCCACTGATCATCCTCGTAGCCCTGCGCTGGGCTCTCTCCAGCAGCTCCACATCCCTCTTGTACTGGGGAGCCCAGAACTGGACACAGTCTCCAGATGTGGCCTTACCAGGGCTGTATATAGAGGGACAATCACCTCTTTCAACCTGCTGGAGACGCTCTTCTTAATGCACGCCAGGATGCCATTGGCCTTCTTGGCCACGAGGGCACCCTGCTGCCTCCTGGTCCACTTGTCATCCACCGTAACGCCCAGGTCCCTCTCTACACAGCTGAAGAGGGAGCTCTGTACTATATACTCTCTACAGAGTTTCATAGGGAAATGTCTGGCAAAGGCAAGGCAGAGGAAGGGCAGACTCTGCAACATAAGCTGACACCAAAGATCTGCCTGCAGGCTCAGGCGGACAGGAAAATTCACCTGCCAGCCGGGGCTCATGCATCCCAACAGTTCATGCCACCAGCAATGCTCAAGAGCAAGAGGCTGCAAAGTGCTCAGGAGCTTCTCTGTGCTGGGGTGCCTGCAGCCAGCTGCAGATGTGGGTGCTCAGGAAGGCACCACACCATATGGCACAGCAGCACCCAACATCACACTGCGCAACACAGGGAAGAGGACATGCATATTTCCAGGGTCTTCTCAGTGCCTCTTCTCCCCAAATGTGGTAGCGTCTCTCTTTGGAAGGTCATGGGTTGGCCAAGTCTGAGGCCTTTCCAAGTTGGCCTACTCAATTATTTCACTCATGAGCTCCCTAGGGCTTACTGGAAGTGTAGACATGCTGCTCGGCATGACGGGACAGAGGCGATGGCCCCACAATGGGCCCTGTTGTGAGGCCGAGGCTGCTCCCCAGGGCCTAGTGTTTTCAGGGCAGTGATGTTCAGGCTGGAGCACTCGCTTGGATGGGAGCCACCTGAGCAGACAAAGGCGGCTCAGTCTGCAAGCTCACTGCTGGGCAAAACCCAGTATGTCCTGGGCCTTGGAAAGAAAGGGCACACGACAAGGGCCAGAATGCTGTGCAGCCCTTTGGTGCTACCCTCACAGGCTGAGGGCATCACAGCCCATAGGAGCCATGACCCTTGGGAGCACAACACGAGGGACTACAGTGGAGCTGGGCCTGAACTCTGCTGGAGTCAGCAAGTCTGATTCATAGCCCTTGGTCCATGTGTGCCCTCTGGGAGCCCTCCTTGGATGAGGCAGTGCCAGCAAGGCCAGGTAGCTGCCGGGGAGCTCACAGGAGAGGGGCCCACGCCTGTGCCCAGGCAGGCAGGAAGGAGAGGCCGGGTTGCTGCAGGGATCTGTGCCCTTTCTCAGGCTGCTGGAGCCAGAGCGGGGCCAGCGCAGGTGTGGGCAAGGGTCAGTGGCCCTGCTCCAAGGATGCACTTTTCCCATCCCGCCCCAGCTCTGCAGAAGGAGCCGGACACAGTGTCTGCTCTGGCCAGGCCCCTTGTCACCTTTGAGTGCTGAAGTCACTGTGGCGTATCGGCCACAAGACAGGCCTTTCTTCTCCCCATTGAGACTGGTGTTGAAAGGATCCCGGCAGGGCATCACATAGCCCAGCTGGCATGCAGGCTAGCATTGCACCAGAGCCACCACCACAGCCTTTAAAATGCAGGGTGTGGAGACCATCATGCAGGACCTGCATAGCATCTTGTAAGCTGATGGTCAATGTGGCAATAAGGACCAAGTGTGAGAGCTGGGCACCCTCCAGGAGAGCATGGAGCTGGCCAAGAGCACCTCCTCAAACACATGGGTCTGGCCTTCCTGAGCAACAGATGAGATTGACCAAAGGCTCCTCCAAGCTGCATGAGCACTTAGCTGTGGTAAGGGAGTGAGAAAGCAATTTGGACACAGGAGGACACTGTAGTCCTGGCAGATTCATCTCCAAAAGTGTCAAAGGAGCTGGGAGGGTGGCTGAGGCTAGCACTGAGAGGGAAGGCAGCTACCACTGTTGTGCCATTGCTGGATGTGACACGCAGAGGACACAGATAGGCCTTGAACCTCTCTGTCCTGTCTCCCTGACTCTTGGAACAAACATCTCTCAGCACTTCCGAGCTGCTGTGAGTGCATGTGAGAGGGACTGGAGATTCCAGCCACTCCAGCCAAGGAAAGAGCTGGTTACACATTTACCGCCAGCTAATGAGGCTGCATGAGATGCCTCTGGCCTTTGGACTATGGGAACTTCAAAGCCAGTGAACCAGTCCTGTGTCCTCACCAGGGCTGAGCTCTGGGGTCCTGGAAGGCTGGGGCCAGGAGGGTAGACACTGACCACTTCCATGAGCAGACAGGATAGAGGCAACCACAGCCCCATCTTGCTCCAGCATGACTGGGGTGCTGAAGGACCAGGCTTTGGGAAAGCAGAGGAGCCAGCGATGCTGGTAGAAGTGGCCAGTCCTCACCCTATTCCCAGCACTCCCTCAGAAAGGAGCAGAGTCCAGAGGGAGAGGAAGACGGGGCTGTGGGGATGTTTTCCGGGTGGAGGGATGGCAGGGGAACATGTGCAGGGGCAATAGGAAGGTCAACATCTGCCCAGCTATGGTTCCAGGGAAATGGCTGGGGATGAGTCTGGCCCATATGTTTGGATTTGGTATTTGTCTCCTGCTGCGGCACTAAGCACAGAGGGAGTGGCTGGTGCTCGAGGAAGCCCGGAGGTCCCTGTCCCACCCTGAGCCTGCGCATGGGGAGGACACAGCACACAGGGGCCTTTTGTTGGTGCTGGGCCCCAGAAGCACAGAATGGGGGCCTTGGTGTCCCCTCCCTCCAGCCTCGCAGTGCCAGGCACCTGGGCTGCCCTGCTGAGGCAGCCTAGTGGGTGGGAAGAGCTGGGGAGGAGGTGGGTGTGCTATGGGTCCCCAGCATGGCCAGCATCCCCAGCTTGCCTCATCAGGCACCGAGGCAGCTTGGCAGGGCTTGGGCAGGCTTCCCTGCAAGGCTAGCGCAGGGAGCCCTGCTCTCCCCCTTGTCTTGGAGCTGTCACCCGCAAGACACGGGAATCTCCAGGTTGTGTGGCAGGATCTGCAGCCAACACTGAGCTGCTTTGGGGCACCAATTTAGAGAGCAAGGGCTTCCTCTGGTACCTGCCATACCCGCACCCACAGCTGGGCTTGGCTCTGAGCATCACTGGCCTTCCTTGGCACCAAGCGAGGGGGGATCGAAGCCATTGTGGGGAAGAAAGGAGCCCTCTGGCAAGCAAGGAGCTCCGTCACATACAAGGCGCTATTGTGTCTGCTCCCGGGGCCGCCAGCTCGCCCATCAATAGGCGCATTATGCTCCCGCGCCGGGCTGCTCGAGTCATTCCCAGGCGCAGAAGCTCCGTGGGGAGCACCGTGGGAGGGCACTTGAAGTAGCTGTTGTGATGGGAGACCCTAGGCCAGGGTGAGGGAGGGCAGGCCATGGCACTCAGGGCCACCCAGTGAGGAACTGGAGCCACCCGTGGGTGCTCTGGGAACATGGGAGGATGCTGGTCCCTTCCAGGGGGGCTGCCTTCCCAGCCCAGTGCTACTGCCTCTAGGGCTAGCACAGCAGAGCAACAGGGCTGTCCTTCCCCGTGCATGTCCCATGCTGCTTAGTGCAGCGAGATTTGAAGGGCAAGGAGCCTCCTGCCCCAACACGGGTACACCAAACCTGTTCATCTTCACTTCCATCCCTTGGGTTTCACTCCCCGGTGCGCAGCTCTGCCCAACAGTCTGACCTGGTTGGGATGCCCCGGATGGGCAGGTTCTGCCATTGCTACCCTTCCCATTGACATTCAGGTCCCCAGCTCATCTCCAGTGCCCAGAGCATTGCCTGAAACGGCCACAAGAGAGGCAGGGTCGAGCAATGGGCAGCGAGGGGCTGACATCAGCCCTGGGCATGGGTGTGCCGCAGGGCTGCTGTGGTCAGCGGAGCAGATGGAGGGGCTGAGGATGCCTCCTGGGGAACCACACCCTGGCTAAAATTACCCACCAGCGGCGGGGAGGGATGCAAGGATAGCATCCTGCTATTTTTAAAGCTTGGAGGAACCAAATGCTGGAGTGGCAACGGGCATGGCAGATAAAGGAGTCAGGTCTGGTGAGCAGCATCCCTGCCATAGGGACGGGGAAGAGAGCTGAGGTCACGACTGCCTGTTGTCACAGGCATGCTGACAAAGGGCAGTGACAGCTCCGGGGCATGCAGGCACCTGCAGGACCTTCAGTGCTACTGGTCCTTCTGCCATGGGACAACAGTAGGCAGTGTGCAGGATGCAGCGTGGGGATTCAAGGAGCACAGCTGAGCCCCTTGAGAGCTGGGGACGGGACAGGGGGTGAGAGAACTCTGAATGTGCTGAACCAGAAGGGACTGATGGAGCTATGGGTAACATAAGGATTTGTCAACAGCAGAGATGTCTCCTACCCTGGCGTTCAGCTGGAAGGGTACATCTGTATCCCCAGAGAGTCCCAGGATACTCTAGGGATGCTGCAAGAGTGCACCTTGCGAGGGCAGGACCTGGCATGGGGACAGCCTGGGATCTAAGCTTCTCCAGATGCCTCTGAAGGCCAAGCAGAGAGGCCGGGAGTGGCAGCAGGTCAGCCAAGTGGCACTCCATGTGCCACGTTCACCGTTGCATCAGCTCCTGGCCTGCTGGAATGTTTCTGATCGGCTTACAACCCCACTGAAATCCCTTAAGAGGTGATGTGGGCTAGGTTTAGCTCTGCCTCGTGTCCCATTAATTCCTGAGGGAGCCTAGGGGAAGCTGCAATAATGGGGGGCAGGAAGAGAGTTGCACCTTTGCCTTTGCTCATAGCATTCTGAGCCTTGGAGATGGGCTTGCAATAGGAGAAACTGAGACTATCACCTGGTGGTCCTGCTCCTCTGTGGGCTGTTCAGATGCCCAGCTCAGGGTTGCGCTCTGCTGGGTTCTTTGCTAGCATCAGCCCACTTTTCACTTGCTCCCAGGCAGAGCTCAGCTCCTGGGGTTCCGCACACCACGGGCTGTGGTCCAAGATGTGGCGGGGCAAGGTTCGTTGCAGGCAGCATGAGGCTAGACAGCATTGCCTGGCCCCATAGCGGGGAAGTACAGCAACGTCAGCACACATATGCTCCAGCACTGGGGTGCACCCAGCACCCCACAGGCCTCCTTGGCAGCCCAGCCCAGCACGGCGCAGGGTAATGACAATTAAAATGGGATTAGCTGGGCTACACCAGCATGGAGCCACCAGGAGACGGCACCTAATCCCAGCAGGAATGCATGGGGGCCACACAGGGAGCAGGCGCTGCAGGTCTCTGTGGTCAGGCTTCTGTTCCATCGCACTGGTTGTGGGGACCAGGGTTTTAGGCTTGGGGACGCAGCCGCAGGACACAACGTGGCAGAGAGGGCGGGCAGCGCAGGCGGAGAGAGTCACACTGGTGCCTGGTTAGCATGGTGGGTGTGCGCATGGCCCCACGTGACACCCGCAAGGCACCATCCCTTGGCGGTACATGACCAGCCTGCTGATGCGCCCAAGAGCAGGGGACACATCTGGGTGGCTTCCCCCGCCCCCGAGGCAGCCTGTCTGTGGCAGCCACACCGTCCCAGCCCAACGGCAAGGATCATGAGGACACCCTGGCGCTCCACTATCTCCGGGGATGGTTAAGCTGGTCTTGTGCTGACATGCTGGAAACAAGGCCACGAGCAGCCTGCAGGGAGGGAGGAGGTGGATGCTGTCGCCTGGGGCTGGGGATCAAAGCAGGGACAGCAGCAATCCCCATGCTTGTTATCGCACAACAGGGCTCGCCTCGCTTCTCCAGAGAGCTGGGGTTCGGGACTTGGGAGCCAGCCTGGCCAGAGATGAAAGAAACGGCTTGGCACGCAGGCAGCCCGCCCTGTGTTGGAGGCGGGGAGGCAGCCAGGCTCACCCACAGCGCCCTGCGGTGTTCCCTGCCCTCACTGCCAGCCCAAAGCAGGTCTCAAAACCGTCTCAAGGTGTAAGGGGTCTTCAGGCACGTCCAGTGCCAGGCAGCCCAGCCTGAGGGGGTGACATGGAAAGGGGGACATTTCTAGGCCTGGAGCCCAGGCATAGGGGGATGAGAGGACCCCACCTCTGTGATGGGACATCTTCCCTCCCTCTATGCCCTCTTCTCCTCCTGGGAAACAAGTGATGTCACCAAGCCCCAGTGAAGGCCCTCCGGCTGCCCTCACTACAAAAAAAAATGTCTTTTGGCTGACAGTGGCTAAAGCATCAGCAGGGAGCTTGAATTGTGTCCTCTCTCTGCTTGTGTGCATCTGGCTCCCCTTTAGTCCTTCTCTCCCTATTTATTTGTCTTTCTTGTCCCAGGCCTCCCACTCCTTTTCTCCGCTGAATTCATTCTCCAGTGCTGCTGGGACTCGGTACTGCCCTATTTTGGCAGCATGGAAGGTGATCAGGCCATCCAGACGTGGCTGTGTCCTAGGAGCCACGGATCCCAAAGGGGCTGGACCATCACAGTACAGGGAAGCATCCCACACCCTTGCAGGTGCTGTGATTTGGTCTTGGCAGCCCAGCCCCGCGCACAAGGGAGGGTGTCCATCTGGCTGGACCATGCATCACACTACTGGTGCTCCCCACATGTGGAACCATCCAGATGTTCCCCTCTCTTAAATGTGGCGTGTGGGACTGAGTGCATTCCAGCAGGACAGTTGGGTTGGGGCCAGCGAAAAATCAAAGGATTCGGTTTTGCTTCCGCTCCATCCCCCATCGGGGTTCCTCCATCCCTGCAGCTCCCACGACAGCTTCCACCAGGCTGTGACCAAGGGACCCTGTGCCTCCAAGGTGCTGAGAGAGGTCAGAAGTGGCCACCCATCCTCAGTGGGGGAGAGAAGCGGGGGGTTTTCTGATGCTACCTTGTGGAATGCAAACATTTGGGCTTGGGTGCTGCATTTGAGGGTTTGAGACCCCCTCGCTCCCCCAGCTGGTGGCCCCCCCCCCCGCCCCAGCAGCCCCAGCCAGTAGGGAGTTTTGGCTGGGGCTTTAGCGAGGCCGGGGCAATGCCCATGGAGGGGAACTGGTGGTGTTGCACATTGCATGCAAAGTTCCAAGTCCCGGCTTGGTTGAGGGGCAGTCCTATTTTGTTCAGAGACAAAACCCCATCTGAAAAGCAGCACCGCAGATAATTAATGAGTCCCACCAGCTCACAAAAGCTGCAGAGAAGAGCTGGGCAGCTGTGGCTGGATCTTTCATGGGTGCATGCCATGGCTCAGGGGACAGTTAGCCCCCTGTAAACCCATATCTGATCCTCCACGAGCAGCTCCATGGCTGTGAAAGTGGGATTTGAGCCCCTGCTCCCCTTGCCTGGCCTGCCAGGATGCTTTCAACAGACAGCAGCATCCCTCCTTGGCCTCCAGAGCAAGGGCCAGGCTCCCTTGCAGCGGGTCGCTGTGATAGGCAGGAGGAGGTGGACAAGGAAGAGGAAGAAGGAGATTTTTCTGCAAGTCACAATCTTCGGAAATCCAGTCTTGTTGAGGGGAGTCTGGCTTCACACCCTTGCAAATCTGCCCTGGGAGCCAGTGGGATGGAGCCCGACCCTCACTGGGTGGCAACTACAGCACCAACTAGCACAGCCTTGGTGACCTTGTCCCACTGGGGCAGTCCTGTTGTGAAGGTGACACCTCCTCCAGCTCCACAGAGCCTCTGCAACACCCAAGGATGACAGGAGACTGCAGCCTCCTAGCTTTGGGATCCCCCCTCTAACCAGAGGTCCCTACAGCATCACCAAGGCACTCCTTCAGGGGTGCCTGCGGACAGGTTGCATGATTGTCCCCATCCTGGTGGCGAGGAGGGCCTCAGCCTGCCCTGACTCCCTGCCCACATCCATGGGGAGGATCCAGTCCTGTCTGCCCTTCAGAACATGATGGACCTGCTTGCTCAGCAGTGCTAGTGCTCAAAGAGCCCTTTGCCACTGCCTGACGCCTCGCAGTACCCCGGAGGTACACGGGGGCGGAAAGGAGTTGCTTCCTACCGCAAACGCTTCCTCGGGGCTTGCACACTGCTGGCAGAGATGGTTATCGGAGCCGGAAGAGCCGACAGGGACTTGGAAGGAGGAGGTAGCCGCACGCACGCAGATCTGGCTTGCAGCTGCAGGACATCAAAGCATGGAGGCGCCCGCACCTGCACGGCCCTGGTGCCAGCTGTGCCACCTCTGCGGAGCCTCGCCGCCCTGCAGCTGGTGGGCAGCAGGCCTGGTCTTGCTGCCGCCTCCGCCTCACACACGGCCCGCCGGCGCCGGCCTGCAGCACTCAGCCCTGCTCTTTCCAGGCTGCTCCGCATTGGTGCTGAGCCGCTGTTTGCCTCACTCGTGGGAGGGCAAAGCTGCTCTGATGGCGGCTAGGGGAGGCCGCCGGTGGCATTGCAGAGTGGCAGCTGAGCACCGGGTGCAAGGGTGATGCGCTGCAGGGGGATGAGTTGCAGGGGCACCTTTACGGCAGGCAGAGCCCGAGCCAGGCTCCTGAGACTGATCTACAGAGTGGGATGACAGAGGCAATATCAAAACCAGGCGGCCGCACTGCCTCATGTGGAAGGCATCAGCGGTGCGCGGCCGCAGGGCCCTGCCAGAAGCACGCACGGCTCTCCCAGGGAAGGGCTGCCTTCCGTGTCTGGCACCGCTGCTCTACGCTGGCCGGCCCCACTGTGCGGCGCGGCGGCTGGCGGGCAACGTGGCGGCCGGCGGAGGATCCCTGTCCCCGCCTGCCTGCCTCCTCCGGCACTACCCAGCTGCTTTGGCAGCACCGGTGCTGTTTTTCTGGGATGGAAACTCGGCCCTTCTGACGCCTAATGACTTCTCCAGCTGGAGGCAGCTCCTGGCAAGGCTCGTGCAGGGCTCCGGCCCTCGGCCTGTGCTGACACCCCCAGCAGCGCCACTCCCAGGGCTCCCTCCCTGGCTGCAGGTGAGGGATGCTGCATCCCAAGGCAGCTTTACTGCTGCAGGGCTGCAACCAGTCCCACAGCCTGTGGGAAGGGGTAGAAAGGGCTCAGCTGTGCCATCGCGGGAAGTGTTGATAGCGCTCCAAGCACTTTCTCTATCTCACTTGATGGAGGGAAACTAAGCTGCAGTGACTGGCTTCAGCATGAGCGACCAGCCACAGCCCAACTGGAGGCTGTAGCCGTCTCAGTGACTTGGATGACACTAGGGAACATTCCCCGGCACAGCACCTCCTTGTTTATCCCATGAAAATGCACCATCAGCTCCCTTAGGATGCCCAGGCCCCACGCAGCTGCTGGCATGGCCTGGCAGGCCGTTTGGCTGAGACCTTGGGTGAGGGCACATTGGGACAGCAGCTCAGATGGATCCTGGCCCTGCTGGACATTCCAGGTGAATCCCCACTGTGTTGCCACACCCTGTAACGCACTCAAGCCACCTCCTCCCATGCCAGGGGCTTTCCATGCTTTTTCCTGTGACCAGGACCCTTAGGCCAGAGATTTGGGTTCCCAAGTGGCAGGGATGCTGCCATGCTGGGAAGGGACTCAGCCAGCTGCCAGCCTGAGGTTCCCATCATGGATTTGGCAAGGAGAGGCTGCAAGCCTGACAGCATGGCATAAAGCTCTGGAAGGAGAGCAGTACTGTGGCCCTGGGCAGGGCTTCACTGCGCCCAGATGAAGGTGTCTGCGCTCTGTAGTGACTCCGTGATGGGGCAGCCTGAAGGAGGCAAGGGGTCTCCATCTACATCCTTTCTCAGAGCTTCCAGGGCCACTTTTAGGACACCAGAGGATTCATGCAACCTTATCCACGTCTGCCCCTGGTGCACAGAAGAACCCCAACCCTAAGCTGTCCCAGTTTCCAAGTGGGCTTTGGGCTGGGCGCCACCTGGATAACTGAGTTCTGCCATCAATCTGAAATTAATATGGGACACGTTTGGGGAGCTGGGCTCCACAGCCAGCCTTGTATCCCTGGGGTCAGCACTCTGAGACCTGCTGTCACAGATTGGACAGGCTGGAATCCGGATCCTGCCGTCGTCACATGACCACAGCCAACACTGGGAACCCCTTGCTGCAGGTGGGATTCAGGGGCGGAGATGGTGTGGGTGCCGATGGCGGTTGGCAGGGCCCCACAGGCAATGAGTACCCTGCATGCCATGGTGGAGCAGCCATGGCTTCGCCCGCTGACGGCCTCTGGGAGGGACACCCTCCTCCATGGCTGCTGCTGGTGTCCACAGCCAGCTGCACCACTGCCTGCACCTGCTGCCAGTCCTCCTGCCCGCACCTACCACGGACCCGCTGGCACACACCACCTTCCAGCAAGGACACCCACCCCTCAGGCAAGGGCAGCCACAGGGTACAGGGGGGATAGCGGTGGGGGGGCCTCCCAGGCGGCTTACCCGCCTCCATCGCCCCACTGGAGGAGGCACGTACGGCTCCATTGCCGGCATCGTTCGGCACTTGCTATTTTTGGCAGCGCTGCCTGGAAAATGGGAGGCAGCGGAGGAATTTTGTTTGCTCCGGGCTGGGCCTGAGCCAGACATCTGGGCCGCAGCTGAGTGGGGAGTGGCGGCCGGGCCCACCTCCTGGCCAGCACCCCCACGCGCGGCCCCGCACTGCCCTCGTGCACCCTGCTCCCAGCCAGGAGGACACCCTGCCCCTGGCACCTGCTGCTTGGCCCGGCTCACCTCAACATGTGTGTCCTGAGCGTGGTGGGCTCTCATCAGCAGGCACTCCACAAGGGACAGAGGTCCAGCCAGGCTCTGGTTCACACCCAGGGTGTCACCGGGTGCCACGTGGGCGTGTGGCTGGGAGAGCAGGATGGCGATGGTGCGGCTGACGGGCGCTGAATGCAGTCTCTGTGCTGCGGTGCGGCATAGGGCCCATGTGCAGGTGCGCGCTGCAGGTGAGGAAGTGCCCCACATGGGCGCATGACAGGCGCGCTGGCTCAGCCAGCAGCTGCGTGTGGCCCGCGTGGCACCCCCCACGTTTGGTTGCACGTGCACAGGCCCAGCGTTTGCTTGCGTGTGCCCATGCAGCACTGGCGCGTGCAGCTGCACCACGTCTGGCTGCCAACGCACGGTGGCCACTACGGGCGCGAGGAGGGTGGCTGGCACCAGGAGCAGGACTTGCCACCACAGGTGCCACAGCAGCCAGGTGATGAGCTCTGGTGAGCAGGGAGGCATGCATGCGATGGGTGTGATAGCAAGGCGTGTGCCTGTGCACCCTGCACGGGCCCAGTGCGCGTGCGCGGCCCCGCGAGTGGGGCGTGTGCGGACACGAGCGAGTGCAGGTGCAGGTGTACACACCCGCCGCCCCACTGCGCCCTGCTGCGCCCCACTGCGCCCTGCTCCGCTCCACGCGTGTTCAGGCCGCGGGTAGCACGGGTCGGGGGTGCAGCCGGGCCCGCAGCCCCTGCGCCCCGGGGCGCTCCGCGGCCGCCACTGCCGAGGCCGCCCCGCCCCATCGGGGCCGCCCTCACGTGTGGACGCGGGGGGCGGAGCGGGGCCGGGCCGGACCGAGCGGAGCCGGGCGGAGCCGAGCCGAGCGGAGCCCCAGCGCCAGGTGGGTGCGTGCGGGTTCCCGGGGCTGCGGCGGGGTCTCCGAGCTGGTCACGGGGGCTCTGCCCCGGCAGTGGGGGTCTGGCTGAATTGGCCCCGTTGGCCCACGCCTACACCAGGCAACCCCTCCGTGAGGGCTCAGAGCTGTGTCCCTGGCTGAGCCTGGGAAACTCATCCGACAGCCGCGCTGTTGACTGAGCTCTGCCGGCTCCTCCCGGCTCCTTCTCCCCCCGCAGAGGGACAGCCAGAGCCGAGCCGGCAAGGTTATTGCCTCACCAGCTGCCTCCTGTTTTTGCCTGTCACCCGATCCGTGTCATAAACTTTTACAGCCTCTCGGAGCGCGCAGCGAGCACGCGGCAGTGGGCCGCCAACGCGTCTCGCTTCCCGTGGCACAGCCAGCCCGCAGCACCGCCAGCGTCTGGGCAAGAGCGCGCGTCACCCAGCTGCGGTGAGTAGCAGGGGTCCGGCGTGGCTGAGCTTCCCTGGGCTTTTTCTGCACCCACTGCTGAGATGTCGTGACTCTGTTGAGTTGGCGAAATGCTGTTGGCACACGGGCTCAGACTTGCCCTTGCCACACTTCCACTCCCAGCAGATAGGACCATGCGCCCACTGCTCCGGGTGCTGACTGCCCTGGCGCTGCATGGGCTGGGTGGGAGCCACCTGGGGCCTTGTCCCCAATGCCATGGGGCGAGCATTGGCTGGTTGCACTGGGCAGCAGGCTGCAGCAGATGGAGTTGTCCAGATCTTTTCCCCCCATGAGGCAGCCTTGTTGTTTCTCTGAACCAGGACCCTGATTCTGGCTCTTGCCTGAAGCTAGCTCAGCCCTGCTGGGCCATAAAGGAAGGTAGGGTGTCCTAGTATTTGGAGGGGGAAACTGAGACATGGGCCAGGCGACCCACACGCTGGCCCATTTGCCCCGTGATCAGGAGCCTGTTGCCTTGTCCCATGGTTGAGTATCCAGTTAGCCCCAAACCAGGCTCTTGCCCTGTGTCCCTGGAGCTCGAGGGTGAGAGCAGGCAGAGCCCAGCCCTCTCCTCCTGGCATGGCAAGAGCCGCGAGCGCTGCTTGGTCAGTTCCGCCTCAGTTTCCTCACAGGCAGGAAGGGCGCTCCTGGAGCCCTTTGGCTTTGGAGGCACAAAAATGATGGTGCCTGGGGAGAAACACAGCTGGCTCTTGTCCCCATCCGACCTTCGTGGGTCAAGGCCAGCCTTGGAGGGACCCCTTGGCTGAATTGTGCAGCAATGGGTTCCCCATGTGAGGCCAAGGTGACAGTGGCAGCAGTGCCCAGTGCTCTCCAGGCTCCCTGGGCAAGGCAGAACCAGTGGTAGTAAGCAGGGAGGAGGCATTTTGGTCAGGGCTGCGGGTGCCAGCTGTGCGCCGGGGACGAGACCTCGCTGTGGGGCCCCGGAGTGCCACGCGGTGCGGCGCGCGGAGGAGGCGGGGGGGGGGCTGTAACCCGAGCTGACGGTCTCGCTCCTCTGCCTTGCAGCCGTCGGCGGGGGGGCTGCAAGCGCAGCGCCTGCTGAGCCAGGCACCAGCCATGATCCGCACGCGGCTCCTGCTCCTGCTGTTGTGCAGTCCTGTCGTGGGCGCTGGGCACCCGCTGCCACCCGCCACCCCCCGCCTCAAACTGGCCTTCCCAGGTGAGTGCTGGGGGAATGGGCTGGAGCCAGGCTGGGACGGCCGCGCGGCAGAGCTGGATGTCTGAGCGCTGCAGTCGTGCCCCGGCCTGACCCCAGTAGACGTCTGCAGGACAGTGTGGGGTTGGGGGGCACAGCAGACTGGTGGCCCGGGAGGACATCCTGGAGGGACGCAGAGCCCCAGCATGGGGGCCTCCTGCAATGCCTGCACCCACTTCATGGGAGTGGGCATTGGTGGGCGTATATGGGGTGTCCAGTGACTCGCTTCATGTTGGTCCCCTGCGAGACACCTGCTTAGTGGGCACATCTGCCCCCAGGCCTGCTCTGTTTCTTTTGCTCTTGTGCACTTGGACGGCTGCTCCTGGGCATCCCCTAAGCTCCCTGTAGCTGTGCTCTCTGTCTCTGTCCCACCCTGCTGGCTCCTTGTGGCTCTTTGAGCAGCTGGGCTGTGCCGGCTGGGGGCAACATATCGCATGCCCACGGGCACGTGGGCTTCCTTGTCCTGCAGAGCTGGGGCATGGGCACCTACATCCCACGAGCACCAGGAGGGCTTGTGATCACAGGCCCCTGAGTCCACACAGGCACCAGCTCTGTCTGGGGCATGTTGTGAAGGTGATCCGGGTTGAGTGCTTTGCCTCGCAACACCCCAAGGTGGCGGCTACCAGGTAGCTGGGCTGGCCAGCGGGTAACTGGGTCCCTGGCAAGCACTCTCCTTTTCAAACCTTTACAAAGGGCTATTTATTCCTGCCGCAGTGGAGGGATTAGCTCTGTGGGGCAGAGAAAAGGCCCTTTCTCCCCCCAGAGCCGCCTGTTGTGCAAAGATTGATGGTGGGCTGGTATGGGGGCAGTGAGCCCGGTAAAGCTAGTGGGATGGGTTTGGGGGGAGGGGACAGCACTGCAGGGGAATGTGGCAGGACGGTCCCTGCCACAAGCACTGGGGCAGAAGCCCTGCCTGCTCTGAGCTCCTGCGCTGCCAAGCCAGGCATTTGTGTTGAGCCACTTCTGCATCTGCTCCACCCAACCAGCTTGGATGGGATGGAGCACCTGTGGTGGGAGTAGCATCCCTGCCTGACAGCAGCACTCAGAGCGCTTAGGGCACAGGAGAGGGGCAGGATTCCCGGGTTTCCTGCCTGGCCCTGGGTGATGTCTGGCTCGCCGGTTGGGACTTGATGTGGCAGGGCCTAGCAGGGCTGCCTTGGCCCCACAGAGCTGCGGGCCCGCCATGGGCTGCGCCTCTACCAGCTTGAGCGTTCGTGCTGCTACAACGTGCTGCTGCTGGACGAGGAGCGTGGCCGTCTCTTCGTGGGGGCCAAGAACCACCTGGTGTCGCTGAGCCTCGACAACATCAGCCAACAGGACAGGAAGGTAACAGAGCTGGCCGCAGAGTGACTGCATTATTGGGTATCATGGGCAGGGACAGCTCCAAAACATAGAACGTGGCCTCGCCGGGCTCCATTGTCTCTGGACACCAGACTCCAGAGCATGGTGTGGAGGTGGCCTCCCTCTCCTCTGAGACATGACATGAGTTTGGTGGGTCTCAGCCAGGGTGAGAGGTTAGCGGGAAATTGCATGTCCCTGGAGACAACAGTAAGCATCCCCTCCTGCTCTCTGTCCCACAGATCTACTGGCCGGCACCTGTGGAGTGGAGGGAAGAGTGCAACTGGGCTGGCAAGGACATCAACGTGAGTAGCTGAGAGCTTGTGCAGGGGGTGCTGAGGAGCAGCTCGCCAGACTTCTGCATCTCAGAGCACCTGGGCAAACTGAGGCTCAGGCAGAGCCTCAGGTGCTGCAGAGCTCCAGGAGCAGGTGCCTGGCGTGGATGCTTGCTCAGCACTGCCTGCTATGCCCGTCTTCTCCCCCAGACCGAGTGCATGAACTTTGTGAAGATCCTGCATTACTACAACCGGACCCACCTGTACGCCTGCGGCACCGGTGCCTTCCACCCTACCTGTGCCTTTGTGGAGGTCGGGCAGCACACGGAGGTGAGCAGGAGCCTGGTACACGAAGGGGTCATGCCAGCCCCTCATGTCTCCTGCCTGCCCACCTGCCTCTGACCTGTCCATCCCACTAGGACTCTATCTTCAAACTGGACCTGCAGCACTCCGAGGATGGCAAAGGGAAGAGCCCTTATGACCCCCGGCATGCAGCCGCGTCCGTCCTTGTGGGTAAGAGGGCACCAAGCCCCAGCCCAGGGGATCAGCCAAGCACCATGGGACTCCAGCGGGTGCAGGGTCCTGTTTAATGCTTCCTCTTGGTGTCTGCCAGGTGAGGAGCTCTATTCTGGGGTGGCCACCGATCTGATGGGTCGTGACTTTACCATCTTCCGCAGCCTGGGCTCGCGCCCGTCTATCCGCACTGAGCAGCACGACTCCCGCTGGCTGAACGGTTAGTGCCAGCAGCACACGGGGAGTGGGACAGAATGAGGCATGGGTGTCCTTGTGGTGGCCTGTGGCATGGCACTGACAGACCTTCAGGGTCACCTGGCCAAGGAGACTGGGTGCTGGGTGCTGGTCCTACCCGCAGGACCCTGGGGTGAGCAGGAGCTCTGCGCAGGGCACTCGGTGGGTACCTGCTGCCCTCCTGTGGACACCGTGTGTCCACTGGAAGCGGGGGACCAGTGGGCTTCCATCCTTGCCACACCTGTGCCACACAGCTGGGCGTTGAGGGGTCCTTTTCCTCTGGGGACCTGGTCAGTTTTGCTGGAGGGTGTCTCTGTGATGGTGCTCCCTGTGCCTGCAGGTGCCTAACCCTGTGCACAGCATGGACACTAGCTGTAGTATCCCTGATCTGCTGCCCTTTGCCCCGCAGAGCCCAAGTTCGTGGATGTTTTTTGGGTGCCTGAAAGCGAGAACCCTGATGATGACAAGATCTACTTCTTCTTCCGCGAGACAGCGGTGGAAAGGCAGCAGGGGCTGGGCAAGTCCAGCTTTGCCCGCATTGGCCAGATCTGCAGGGTGAGAGCGCCTAGGACCCTGTGCACATGGTGGGAGCCTGGTGCGGGGGCCAGCCTGGCATATTGGCTTGCTGGAGCATGCAGGACCATGGGCGCTCACTTTGGGTGCTCTGCGTTGCTCGGCAGAACGACATGGGTGGGCAGCGGAGCCTGGTAAACAAGTGGACGACGTTCCTGAAGGCACGCCTGGTGTGTTCAGTGCCGGGCACCGATGGTGCGGACACCCACTTTGATGAGCTCCGTGAGTGCCAACAGGGAGCCATGCAAGGGCACAGGATGCAGCATACCTCTGGGGCACTCAGCGTGCATGAGGATGCTGGGCAGCTCTGGTGTGCAGAAGCAATGCTGATACTGTCCCTGTGTATGCTCGCAGGTGACGTCTTCCTGTTGCAAACAAGGGACAAGCGCAATCCTCTGGTCTATGCCGTCTTCTCTACCTCCAGGTAAAGTGCACTCCCCACGGCTGAGCTGGCACACATCCAAGGTGCCCTCTGACCTCTTTGCCTCTCACATCACCATGTGTCTCTCTCATCAGTTCCGTTTTCCAGGGCTCAGCTGTCTGTGTCTATACCATGGCTGACATTCGTCGGGCTTTCCTGGGACCCTTCGCACACAAGGAGGGCCCCAACTACCAGTGGGTGTCATATCAGGCTCGTGTGCCGTACCCTCGCCCGGGTATGGTACGTGGCATGGGGCGAGCAGGGAGTCCAGAGGGTGCTCAGATGGCCCATGGGGACCACTGGTAAGAAGCATCCCCTGCTCACCTGGCTCTGCCTCCCTGCAGTGCCCTAGCAAAACCTTTGGCACCTTCAGCTCCACCAAGGACTTCCCGGATGAGGTGATCCAGTTTGCCCGGCACCACCCGCTCATGTACAACCCGGTGTTACCCCACGGCCACCGCCCCCTCTTCCTCCAGGCCAACACACCTTACACTTTCACCCGCATTGCTGTGGACCGCGTCACAGCTGCTGACGGCCACTACGATGTCCTCTTCATTGGCACAGGCACGTGGTGCCTCCTTGACTCAGGGTTCGAGGTTTGGGACTGTGCTGAGCACAGGAGCTGGGCACCCCGGCATCCCCTGCCTCACTCTGTTCCTCCCTACAGATGTGGGAACAGTGCTGAAGGTAGTCTCAGTGCCCAAAGGGAGTTGGCAGAACATGGAGGAACTGCTGCTGGAGGAGCTTCAGGTCTTCCAGGTGAGAGAGACAGTCTGAGCACCTAGGTTCTCTCTGCACCCCCTTCCCCAGGGTGCCCTGGGCTTGGTGCACTCCATGCCAAGCGCAGCTTGCCCTGACCTCTGCCCTTGCTCTCTTGTCAGGAATCGTCGCCCATCACGAGCCTGCAGATCTCCTCCAAGCGGGTAAGGGGGAGCAGTGCTCCATGACCACCAGCTCTGCAGGGCCTGTCCCCGTGTCCGTCTGTGCCTACAGACGAGCTGTTGACCTTCTGTGGGGATGTTCAAGCCCCCTTTCCCCCTGCAGCAACAGCTCTATGCCAGCTCGGCCACGGCTGTGGCCCAGCTGCCCCTGCACCGCTGCGGCATCTATGGCAAGGCCTGTGCCGAGTGCTGCCTGGCCCGGGACCCCTACTGTGCCTGGGACGGCAACTCCTGCACCCGCTATGTGCCCAACACCAAAAGGTAGATGGGACCATCCTACTGTCCTCCCGCCGCGGGCAGCTGCCAGCATGCCCGAATGCCCTGCTGAGGGGCACCCATCCTGCTGCTGCCCAGCCCTCACCTCCCGCCCCTATGTCCCCCAGGCGTTTCCGCCGGCAGGACGTCCGCAACGGGGACCCCAACATGCTCTGCTCTGAAGGTGAGTTGGGGCCTTGGTGCAAAGTGCTGCCCTGCTGTGCTGCCCCTGGCGCTTGGTGCTCACAGCTTGGCCGTGTCCCACAGACCCCCAGCCAGGCAGTGTGCCCCAGAAGAAGCTCTACGGGGTGGAGGGCAGCAGCACCTTCCTGGAGTGCGTGCCTAAGTCCCTGCGAGCCCGGGTGCTCTGGACATACCAGCACACCAGTGATGCCCCCAAGCGCGAGGTAGGGCTGTCTCAGCGCTGGCCCCACCACCGTGGCCGGTGCCCAGGGCTGCTCTGCGCTGTGCTGTGCTCTTTCCCGCCACCCACCCCGTGCCCATCGGTGCCCGCAGGTGCAGCTGGACGAGCGGGTGGTGCGGACGGAGCGGGGCATCCTGCTGCGCAGTGTGCAGCCTGCCGACGCTGGCCTCTACCTCTGCCACGCCGTTGAGCACAGTTTCACACAGCCCCTGCTGCGGCTCGTGCTGGAGGTGATCGGTGCTCAGCAGGCCCCGGGGCTGCCACTCGCTCCCGAACCAGCGGGCCCCCCTGGCCGCAAGGTCTGGTACCGGGACTTCCTGCAGCTCGTGGACCACCCGCCCTTGGGGGCCATGGACAAAGTGTGCGAGCGGCTCTGGAGCCACGGGAGCCTCGCAGCCCGCAGGAGGCCGCCGCTGCCGCCACCGCTCAGCACCAAGGCTCGGCCACCCAGATGGCGGCAGCAGGCCGAGGAACCGCGCAAGGGCCGCAGCCGGCGCACACACGAGGCGCCGCGCGCCGAGCGAGGGCCCCGCCATGCGGCCCCCTGGTGACGCTGGCGCTGGCCCTGGGCGCCGGGCTCTGTCTAGGAGCGGAGTCACGGGCAGAAGGCAGGGCGGCAGCATTGGCGCTGGCCGGGCCACGGGCGTCGCTCCGCAGCATGGTGGCAGAGCTGGGGGGCCGGTGGTGGCTCGGGTGCCGGCGCGGGTAGAGCCGCTGGCCTGAAGATCTCTGATGGCTGCGCCCGGCTGCCTGTGTCCGCCAGGATCCCTGTGTCCGCCACCGCCGGCTCTGAGCACCTGCGGAGGACCAAGCGGGTTCCTGGGACGCCACAGAACCACTGTATTTATTAACGGCTGTTACCGAGGAATGTAAATGTGCCCTGGGTGTGCTGGGGCGGGCAGGGCCAGACTGCACCCTGTGGGCTTGGTAAGTGGTGCTCATGCCATGAGCAGGAGTCCAAGGTGCACTGGGGTGCCCAGGTCAGGAGGGACCTGGGCAGACTTGGCCATGCCTTCGCAGGCAGCCATGCGAAGAGGAGCAGGACCCAAGGGCTTGGGACCTGGCCAGGACTGGGGACCGAGGCATTGCCCTGGGGCTGGTGGGACTTAAGGGGCTTCTGTGCCAGGAGGAGAGGATGCTGGAGGTGCCCGGCGTCCTGGGCACGGCTGTGTGGGACAGAGCCGCCGAGCCCCTGCATTTGTACTAACTCACCTCAATAAAGCAGAGGATTCAGCCCAGCGGCTGGAATGTGCCCAGACACATCCCGGGATGCGCCCCCCGCCATAGGAAATCCCCAGCGGGTTCATTCCTCCCCATGCGTGGCTGTCTTGCAGGACCACTCGAAGCAGTCGTCTGCACTTTCGTTTCTAGAAGACTGAAATCGAAACTTGAGCGGTTTCCATGGCGTTGCCAGAGCCGAGGCTTCAGGGAGCAGCTGAAATGCAACCCTGGCTCTGCTGTGTCCCACTGCCTGTGGTGACATCTATGCCACCGGTGACACTGGTGACATGCCAATGATATCCCCGTGCTGGCTGTGCTCACCACACAAGAGCCTCCCAGGATGAACACAGCCCCGGACATGGAACCCCAGACTCCTGCAGGCCCCGCCTAGTTTGGGGTGCTCCCATGGGATGCCATGGGCCCTCCTAACAGCTGGGGCATGGGAAGGGGGCCCAGAGCAAGCCCAAACCACAAGGTCCCCCTGGCGTCCGCAGCTCCAGCATCTTCCTGAGCCTGCAGGCAGCTGCCCGTGGCGGTGCTCCCTGCAGCTGCATCCCTGTGCTGATGAAGGTCCCCGTCGTAGTGACTGGCCAGAGAAGCCCTACAGACCCTGCGAACAGGAATCTTTTGGCAACCCAGCCCCAGACATACATCCCCTATACTGCCTCCCCACCTCCGAGTGTCCTGGGATTGGTGCTGCACAATGCCTTGGTAATGAGCCTGGCGGGGAGAGGAGGGGAATGGGGGAGTATCTCACATCTACATAACCCACAGCTGTAGGTGGCTGAGGAGTAGGCAAAGTCCCAGGACTGCGACCACCTTAAATTCGTGCTCGGGATGCCATCAGAATGGAGAGTGGAAAGGCTTAGGAGCGGCTACAGGCCACAGAAGGGCTTTGTGCCCCCCACAATTCTGCTGGCACATGCTCTGATGCTGGGCTGGCATCCCCGACCTGGCAGGACCTGTTTTCCTCTGCTATGCCTACATAGCACCTTTGTTCCTTCCCCGCAGTCACCCCCAAACTGCCCCTTTGCTGGTTTGCAAGGTCCCTAAAACCAGGGCGGCACAAAGGTTTTCTGAGTCATTTATTTACAGCATGGTGCATGGATAGAGCAGGCTGAGCTGGTGCCCAGGTAATGCTTAGGAGGGCAAGGGAACAGGGAGGCGAGGGTACTGGAGGGCCGTGCCCCCACGAAGACGCAGAAGCAGGTAGATGATGCTCTTGCTCTTGATGCCATAGTGCACCAGTGTGTGTTGATCTTGCAGCTCCTTGGAGTCAAACATCAGCTGCTGTTGGTCTACGTGAACATGCTGCTTTTCATAGATCTTTTGCTTGAGCTGCCGGACGGTGTCAGTGGGCCGCACAGTGTAGGGGATCGTGCGGCTGTTCTCCTTCACCAGGACCTCCATCTGCTCAGTTTGCAACAGCACCAGCGTGGTGCTGCAGAAGAATCCGTAGGCAGCCAGGGTTTCACTGTCCTGCAGGGTTTGGGGAGCCTGGCCTAGTTCTTGCTGGCCCAGGCACTGCTGGTATAAAGGGATGTCCCATTGCTCCTCGATCTTTCTCTTCAGCTCCAGGATGGTGGTGTCCAGGCTGACACTCATGGTCAGACTATGGCCCGTGAGACGCTTTATCTTCACTGTGACGGGCCGAGCCGGCTGTGGGGGAAGAGGGCAGGTGGGTGAGGTCAGCAGGGATATGGTCTGGGGACTGCGACCTGCTTGGGGTGGGCAACCCTACCTGCACGGTCCAGGGATGGGCAAAGGCCACGCAGGGCAGGGAACGGCAACGAGCAGCCTCCTTCGCCACTACAGCCCAATCTGTGCGTTGGCCCAGGAACCCTGTTGGGTCAGCAGGATCCAGGATCACGGGGCTGTGAAGACAAGCACAGGCCCTGCTGTTAGTGCTGTTCCAGGGCAGATGGAGGCCTGGGCATTCTGCAGTTGTGCCCATGGCCCCTGCCCAGATGCCGGCTCCATTTGCGAGCAGCATGTGGGGCTGCAGCAGCAGGCAGTGCCTCTGGTGCGGGTGGCACAGGCAGTGCCAGGGCTGGGGGCTCTTACCGTGAGCTGCGCAGCAGCAGGTTCTTCACAAAGACGCCCACCTCAGGGTGCTGCAGAGAGTAGTACTTTTCCCAGTAGATGAGGATCTTCTGGTGCTGGCACAGCAGCTCCAGCACAGTGCGGAAGCCTGCAGCCATGCTGAAGTCCTCTCTAGCCTGCGCGCCCTGCTCCCACGCGTAGATGGTCAGCAGTTCCAGGGCATACTTGGGGGGTAGGTTTGCCAAGGGGTTCTGTGGCTTCAGAACCTGGAAAGGAGATGGGAATGGGTGAGAGGTGGCAGGCATAGGCACCCCTCTGGGATGGGGTGGGATCTGGGACGGATCCTGGGATGCCCGTGCAGGCGCAGCAAGGCTGGACAGCCACTTACCTCCTTGTACCAGTACTTGACCAGGCGCAGCAGGTTCTTGAGCTTGGCTGGGCAGCGCTTCACAAACTTCTTCTGCAGTTCCGTGAAGCTGGGAGAGAACTCACTGAGGTCGCCATGCGCAGCCAGGAGCTTCACGTACACATTAGGATCTGGCGCAGTGTCCTGGATCACCTGCCCTGTGGGGCGAGAGAGCGCTGCAAGAGCTGCCCCCAGCACGAGCTGCTCCCAGCCCAGCCCCACAACTGCCGAGCATACTGCCCAACCTACCCAAGGCATCATAGGCAGGCAGGACGTCAACCTCGATGGACTCTGAGACCGATGTGGACCTCAGAGTGAGGCTGAGGGAGCGCGCAGATGACCCATAGTGGCCCTTGCGCCGGGGCCTGCTGACGGTCACAGAGAACGTCAGCGTGTTTTTGCACTGTTCGAGCATCCTCTCAATATGGTTGAGAATTTCAGCTCTTCTCTGCTTCTGGTCCTGGTAGGTGGAGAAGCAGCTGAGGAAGATCACCACATCGGCATCAGAGTTGTTCTTGAGGGCCGTGCCCTTGCCTGTTGAGCCGCCCTGCAGAAGGACAGGGAATCTGTTCAGCACTGCCACCCCATGGGGCAAGGCATGGCGGAAGGACCCTGGCCGCTCACGAAAGCTGCTAAGGGAAACTGAGGCAGAGCACAAGCTGAACGTGCAGGGCAAGGGGAAGGGTGGCCCTGGGTGCCCGTGAGGGAGGGAGCCACGGGGGCAGGGAGGGGGCTGGCGTGGCAGGGACCACGGTGCCCAGAGGCACCAGGCAGCGTTCACCTTGACTGTCTTGTGCACGCGGATGCTCTCGAAGCACTGCTCCTTGAAGAAATCGCAGATCTTCTTCACCGTCTCCTTCACCTGCTTGCTGAAAGCGGTGCTCGGCTCCAGGTTTCTGGCAATCCAGGCATCCAGCTCGCGCTGGGACACACTCTCCAGCCCTTCCATGGTTGGCACTAGCCCCAGCGCCATCCTCCTCCTGGCTCTCCAGTCCTCTCCCGCTTGCAGCTGCCTTTAAATCCTCTCAGGCTGCTGCCCCCATGGCGTCATGGTGGGGAAGTTAAGGTGGCTTCGAGTTTCGTTTCCTGCCCAGCCACGCAGAGCACAGGAGTTGCTGGAACCTCCCAGCCTGGACCCTAGTGTCAGGGGATCCCCCAACACCAACACTAGCGCACCCCCCTGCAGGGGGGACAGTGTGGGGGGTGCGTGTCTGGAGCTGGGTCCCCAAAAGGGGAGTCCCTAGGGCTGGCCATGGCCATGGGCACTGGGAGGGGGCAGATGGCCGGGCCTGCACAGGGGTGCCGGGAGGTGCCTGGTGGCCTGAGGGGGGGGTTCCCTGGTGGCTCAGTGTCCCCTCCCTGCGCCACAGCTGTCAGGAAGGCGCCTGGCACCACATGGGGGCACCTCGAGCCTGTGTCCATGCTGGGGGGTCCTGTCCCCAGGCCAGGGCTGTGACATGGCTGGCAGCAGGCACGACTGGCCCCAGTGTCACCAGAGGCACTGCTGTCAGCGGGGGTGCTGAGACACGGCTGGCCCCGGTGTCATGGGAAATGCTAGGGTCACGGAATGCAGTGGGACACGGCCAGAGCCCCGCTCACTGAAGGCCGCGGCATCACTGCAGGCGGTGGGGCAGTGGTCGCCAGTTTCGCTGCAGCGCTGGGCACGGGCAGGCGCTGGTGCCACCGTGGGCTGGGGCACGGCAGTTCCAGGCGCTCCTGTCCGGGCTACCTTAAGCAGCAGCTCTGAAGAAACAAGTTTCGATTCCCAGTTTCGCTTTCAGGATATCGAAACTTCCCATCTGCTGCAAAGGAAAGAGCAAAGGGGAGCCCCACTGCCCTGCACTGGGTTGGGCCGCACCAGCCCACGGGGAGCCGGGCGCTCGCCCCGGGGCGCCGCAGGGCGAGGGGGCACCCGAGGGTGCCGAGCCCGGCCCGACCCGGCCCGGCCCTTCCCCGGGGCTGCGGGGATCCAAAAGGGAGAAGCAGCAGCTGAAACGTGGGCAGGGGCTGGGGGCACGGGGAGAGGGGGCGGGGCAACTAGG
>JAVCKT010009153.1:13033-26505 GCA_032273925.1 Rhynchotus rufescens | reverse complement strand
TAATGTTCGCTTACAATTTAATGTAACAGAGACATAATTCTTCTGTGCCTCTGTAATGCATCAGGTTTTCAGGCTTTTTGAGGTAAGTAAAGGGAACATCTACATGTTCAACTACACTTCTCCTGCCCACTCCACCAAGGCACCTCTGATAGTTTCTCTAAAGGTAATGCTGTATTACCAAAGTAAAACATAGCAAACCTAGATTTTGGAAGAGAAAGGATAAGTAGCCCACTCATCTCTATGGGAAATAAAACCTCTGCTTATAAAATTAGAATGAATGGATGGATCCATTGTCAAACAGAGAAATAGACCAGATTTACCCAGTTTTATATTCTTAGTGTAAACGCTGAGATGATTAAGCATGAGCTTCAAAAAATAAAATTGAGAAAATTCCACCAGTTGTTATAAACAGACTCAAACTTCTCTAAAGTTGTAAAGAAACTACTGGCTTTATAGTCCCTCATATTTTATAATCTTTCTCCCAGTGGGTGAGAAATCTAGTGCTTACAGCGATGCTTCTTCTACTATAGCAAAGCTGCCAGCTGTCTCCGTAAATGATGTACTGAAGCTTAGAGTGCTGTTAGCGGGAGGCTGCTGTTTGGCTGAGAATGGCCATATCCCCTGATTTCTATTGACATAGTGGGCAGAAAGCCTTGTGAATTCGCCAGCAGCCCCATCCAGTCACTTTCCATCAAAGAGCACTCTTAGCTACTGAAACTTTACTCCTACATGAAATCTTCCTGATATCTTGTTTTACCTTTGAAATGTAGATAGGATCTACAACACCAGAAACTTGTCTTGATTATAATAAGATTACCTACCTTCTATCAAAAATTGACCGTGGAAATAAGGAAGGTTTACCTCCATTTTACACTGGTAGAACTGAGGCAGAAGTAGATGACACAACTAGACAAAGACTGACGTAACCATGGCAAAGCTAGATGTAGAACTAAGGTATTGCAAGTCTTTCTTGTACTTTATATACTAAGTCACCATGCCTAAAAAGGTTAAATGTTCTCATTTTTCCGCAGATCTTTTCCCTCTGTTTATCAGTTCCATATGATAGAGCAACTTGACATAAGTAGGTGTTGACTATATTTTACTGGTGCTCTCTAATTACCATCATAGCTCTGCCAAAATGATTTCACTTGAGCGAAAGCCAGGCACAGCAGTAATGGAACTTTTGTAGATATTCATAAAGTCTCACTGTCCAGATTAGACAGTCATCTTCAGTTTATAGAACTACCACTCATGTCCTTCGGAAAAGGGGACTGTTTGCTTATAAGAAACAAATTAGGCAGAATATTAATAGACTTAGGAGATTAGGCATGTGGGAAATAGCTTCATAATTAGATTTGTCAATAAATACTTGGAGAACAAGAACAGGCTTTTGGTGATAAGTCATCCTAGAGGGCATTAGTCACATCCTATCCTATCCATCCTGCCCTATCCACAGATGAAGGATAATGAAGTCATCACCAAATACATTATTTTGAAATTAAAGACTTTGTTAAAGTTACAACCTATGCTGATATTCAAAATGAACCTTTAAAAAAATCTTTTGAAATTGTATGGCATAGCTGGAGAATGAACTTCTCTAGGCTTCCTCTTCTGGTCCCTCTCAAAGGCTTTCCTCATGGAACACATCTCTGTGTGATGATGACACTTCAGTGATCAAACCGTCTCTCTGGCCTGGGGGAGGACCTCTATGTGCTGGTTCTCCTAGACAAACTTAGAACACAGAAACCTAAATTTGTTTTTATCTTTGGGCAACATAAAATAACAATTATAATTTAATAGTTTATTGTTTACTTACATGTCTTTTTTTTAACCAGTATTGTCCACACTGCTCTGGTTCTGGCTTTAGGGATGAAGAGATGACCGTAAGCCAGGTATTGTGTGTGCTGGGGTGCTCCTTAAGCAGGGTACTGTGCTGCTTTTACATGAGTCCTTTAACAGTCACTATAGATTTAAATCCAAGAGCAAGTATCCTGTTATAAATCCATAGTCATGCCAATTAATAAGGAACAAACCAAATCACAGGTCTGAGAAGCAGGGAAATATCTCTAATAGAAAACTCCCTAGGGGCTTTTTCTCTCCAGTGCCTCTTGATAAATGACTACACTTTCCCCAGCACTAGCTAGCAATATACTTCACAATATTTGGCAGGTCTTAAATCAATTTTTTGAAAATAGATACCAAAATTTTCCAAAATATTTGTCCTTGCTGCAACATTATTCATACACTGATCATGAGTTCAATTAACACACGGATGGGTCTATCCAGAACTACAATTTCAGGTTATAAAACTGGGGTTTGTACATTCTAGATTTCTTTACAAACTTTAGGAGCTCCATTTCTTCAGAGTTCTACATCTTTTAAATATTTGCTTTTGAACTGAAGCTAGAGATAACGTCACAGTGTGAGTAGAACATGAGTATGTGTGAGTATGTGTGAGCTAACAAGGAGAAGGATGAATTTTTAATGCCGTTCATTCAGTGACTGAGAAAATATTGTGTGTGCATTCTGTCAGGCACATCTACCCAGGTTTCTTTGTGTTTAAAATTATCTGGGCCATATATCTCTTAGAGGGCCATATATCTCAGACTATTTAGTCTGTCCAGCAGAAGTGGTAAAGTTACAAAAACAAGTGAAGTACTCAGAGCTCTGGATTTGAATGGATGCACTAAAAGATAAATATCTACCATAGATCCCTGAGTAGGCAGTATATCAGGCCTTATCTCCTACAGATATGTCCTATCAACTTAATTCTGCATGAAGTTTGGTTTGTTTTGTTTCATGCAAATTGCAGTGTGTCTTCCTACACCATAAACTGGCATTTACACAGCTATACCAATTTGTGCTCACAAGCAACTGAAAGGGAAATTGGTCCCAATATAGGTCAGGTCTCTGTTATCTAAATTTTGAGAAAAACAGTATATAATACATTGAGGAAATTATTCTTATGTTGGGCCAAATCCTGAAAATCCACTTCAGACAAATCTCTGTACTGATATCATCAATAATTTTAACCAAGAGGTGACACAGGAGATAGCTTAGAATGTGCAGAAGCATAAAACTCTCTGCTTCTTCAAAGACTGATGAAATATACCTGCTTCCTTTGAGATCCATTTTTGTTTCTATCTAATTTACAGATCTTAATGATACATTTCATATGTTGCTTTTCATACATTACTTATTATAAGACTGACAGATCTTACCATTAGTAAGAAGGGGTTTAATTTAAAGGAATATAAACAGTGCTGCAGAGCTGATGTAAAAGAAGTGGCAATTAAAATGCACCTGCTATGATGGAATGAACTTTAATAAAGATCTTAATGATGATATTAGAAGTCATGCATGAAGTTTTATTCCTTATGCATGGAGTAACGGCAGAAATAACAAAAACTCTGACAAAAATATGAAATGTGGCATTTGTAAGCTTGACAGAACTATGGCATAGTTCTGGAAGGAAGGAAGGAAGGAAGGAAGGAAGGAAGGAAGGAAGGAAGGAAGGAAGGAAGGAAGGAAGGAAGGAAGCCCTCTTGATTGCCTTCATGCCATTTGAATCATTTTAGTCTAAATTTGCTCTTTCTTCTGTTAAAGGTCATTCTTTTGTAATGTGATTTTTATAATTGTTGTCATTCTAGATCATTTATGTCCAATTTAGGCCAGATTAATTTTGAGAGAATCATTCTAAGAGGTGATGAGCTAATAGATTCATGTAACAAGTTGGGCATAATACTCAGGGAACCGTCTGCTGAAGAACATGCAAATCAAGCACAACTTTCTGTCTTCCAAGCATGCAGATGCCTGTAGCGATCTCTACTCTGTACTGACCTCTACTCCACAGGCTAACCCAAAGGGACTGCTCTGCCCTCAACTGACTCAGTCTCTCCACAGACTCTTCTCCAGACCAAGTCCATCTGCAAATCCTGCTGGCCAACGCTATCCCCAGCAGCGTGCACTCGCCTCCATCCATCAAGCACAACACGTGAGCGCTCCACATGAAATGTAAAATCGCAGACCAGCAAAACCTGTGACGGCCGCGGGAACAAAAGGTGCCACAACTCTATTCTCGGCTCACCAGGCCTCCAAGGGAGGCGTTTAATCTTTCTCGGGCTCAATTTACTGAAAACCTTTTTGTCCATGTGACTGGCTGTCTGTGTCTCGGGTTATCTGCACTACACCCTCAAAATCATGGTTCCTGTGAGGTTTCATATCTTTTCGAGATTAACTCCTCCCAGAGCAGCTCGCCATCTGGTAATCTGCCCATGGTTTTAATTGCCTTGTGGCCAAGCTCCTGAGGCGAATACAGTGAGAAGGTGCTTCCAAAAATCTAGAAATTAGATTTTGGAAACTGCACAGGAAGACTTACCAATTTTGCTTAATTTTAGAGAGAAATCCATTAGAAAAGAAAGACTGGAAACAGCGTATTACAGTTCTTTGGGTATTTGGGTATTAATTAGTGGTAACACATGGAGTCCCTGTGGTGGCTGCTATTGTAGTATTCCAGAGTGCCATCCATACCTATTAAAAAGAAGTAGTAAACATGAAATAAGTACTATTTAAAGCACACCCAGGTCTTTTTGTTGTGGTGGTGTTTGTGTTTGTTTGTTTGTTTTCTTTTCTCTTTTTAAAAAAAGCTTTTTAAGAACATCACTGACCTAATCTTGAGAGTTTTGCCATCAAACTGCACTGGGCACTGAACTAGCTCTTAAACTAGGTAAAACTGGGTTCAGTGAATGACTTGAGCTGTAAATCAGCAAGTGATCTCATCAAAACGAACAACATAGGTTTTAACATAGAGTTATGCACTAAGCCTGGCACTTAATTCCACCCCTATCAAAGTACACTGTGACATGCCTGACTTTCCACGATGAGTCCAGGCTTACTATCGGCAATATGCTGTTGTCAATCACACCTCTCTAATCTATTATTTTAAGCTACCACCATGACCTTTTTTGTTTTTCTTCTCATATAAACTCTGCTGTTCTTCCTGCCCTGCCTTTTGGTTTTCTGAACATTGTGGGAGAATTTTGGTCATGTTTTTCAACTTTTCTCAGTAACCACAAGGGTTCAAAGCTTACTGTTTTGTTGCTGTTGATGGTAAAGTGAAAACTGGGGTTCTCATGCAGCTGTCCAGTATCAAAGGCTGGAGCTTCTCAGAAAAAAGAACACTAAATAACAGAAAGCTTGTGATGAGAACATGAGAGTTTATAATACAGGGAATGACATGCCTGGAAGCAAGGGAGTTCTGCCCCTGTGAAACTGGCATTGAGACCAAATCTCTATCGCTCATTAGGGATTGCATCATTTTCTTACTCTTTACAATGGAGTTACCACAAAAAAGCCCTCTAGATATTTCTGAACCTTTGGACAGTCTTTTTTTTTTTTTTTTTTTTTTTCCATTTTTTTTCTCTCCAGTATCTACTTTGCCTCTTTCCAACATTTACAATATGAGGACTGAAGAGTTACCAAAACTTCCTTCTTCTGCCTGTCTATAACAGGCACAAATTTTCATCAAATACAGAAATACAAGGCAGCAATCTGTAAAGCTTACTTGAATGTGAAGAGAAGCTTTCTCAGCTGTGCAGGGTTCATTCTCTTTCATTTTTTTTTTTTAAATAAGACTGAACAATGTTAAAATGCTGCCACCTTCTGTTAGGCACTTATGCTGCTAATAGGCTGCAGCAGCCTATTCCTCCATTTCCTCCAGACTTGTAAGTTGATTTATACTGATCCTGAACTGCATTGCTGCAATATATAACATGACAAGTTAAACGCAGTGCCTGCCAAAAAATCTTGATAGGCTCAGCTTTCGTGCAGCAGCACTTGAAAAGACCATTACTACTGCCATCCAGCTAAAGTATGCTCAATATTTGACAGTGAATTATCTGAACAGCAGTTTATCTCAATGTTCACTTGGTATTATAACAATTTAAGGATTCAAAAGACAGGAGATGGGGGGAGTTAAAAAAAAAAAAAAAGGAAACCTATTGTTTAAACTACAGTGAGTTAGAGCAAGTTTTCCTATGAATTTTAATACAATTCTAAATTTACTCAAAATGCATTTCAGATCATTCCACCAGGCAGATAATTAACATCAGTTTAGACTGCATTGAGTTTTTGTTATTTGCTGTTAAGGCTTCAGAAATCCAACCGTGGGTTGCATTTCTGTCAGAGATGATTTGTACACCCTGTCCCAGGCAGGGATTCAAGATCAGGCCAGTGACTAAAATCCCTGCAAAATTCCTGCCCTCCTCTCTTGAAGGCTGGTGTTATGCTCACAGAGTCACTTGAGAAGACATGAAATCAATAGTGTAGGGAGGGTGTAGGGACAAGTCTTACTGAGACCTTCCAAGAAAGCAGTGGTCTCACGAACTCCCCTTCACAGGCTTGGCCCTATGTTCATTGCAGGATGCACTTTTTTTTTTGGCAGACCAGAACCTGTGTCCAGGTGCAGTGCCAGGACCCTCCAAAGGTCACACAAATATGAGTCTGCCTTGACAACAGGAAGATTTTTCTGCTTAACTATGTGATAAAGCAATTGCAGTGAAGTAAACTTTTCTGGCAGAAGAGTATTAAGTGAAAAGGATTTGAGTCAACCAAGACCTTTTACAAACTCATGTAGATTTCAACAGATAACTTTGGCTGCAGAAAAAGGAAGAAAATAGTTATTAAAATATTAAAACAATCAGAATATCTTGGCCATTTTCTACACCTAATATTCTGAGGTGCAGATTCAGAGTTATTTATTGCAATCTTAGTTTTAAAACATTTTTTAAAGCTCAGAAAGGAAAATCTGCCTTTTAGGTTAAACTGAGCATTCCTGTTTTATGAAACTCCAGCTCAATCGAAAAAACATGTTGTTTTCAACAGAGTTCTGAAAACCACCTTACCCAGGAGCTACCAACAATTAGTGACTTAGAGGCAAATAACAAAGAAAGAAAACCTTCCGAGCAGGCAATGTGATACTAGTAATAATGGGCGATGCTCCCTCTTACTGGTGTGCCACAGCCAAAAATAATGTTACGAGGTGCCACAAACAGCATGTTGCCTCCAAGCCAAATTTTGGGGACAATAGCCTAACCCAGAAGCTGGTCCATGGACTCCCAGTGATCCCTAAGCCACTTCTAAGGATTTTTAAAACCCAAATAGGAAAAGCAAGCCACATGTCAGTGGGCTTAAATTACTTAGACAGGATCTGCACCTCTATATTTAGGAGTCTGTAAATCAAAAAAAGTTGAAGATTGCTCGGCCAAACTATCTATTACATTTAGATAGATGCCAATCACTTTGATATTCAAGCCAAGAAAGTCCAGCCTCTCCGTCATGTTGGAAAGTGTTTCTTACAGAAAGAAAATATTTTATATCAAACAAAACTAATTACATTTAACTACTGCAGAGTATCATTACACATTAATCTATATACATATCATTCCTCTAGGAATTGAACATTTTCTTTTCCTTACCACAAACATTTCACACTAGCGGTGTTACAGTTCATTTCACCATTGTAGTGGATGACGCTGTTCCTTTCTTTAAATTACTTGGTTTTGTTTTCCTTTATAGTGTAGTATACTGACAGTATCAAAACCAAAACATAACAAGATTTCATGTATTGGCAGTATTTCTGCAAGTAACATATGAACCATGCAAGAATGCTGATAGCAGCTACAGAGCATTCAAGAAAAAAAATCACCACTGATGGATCATTTGGGACATGTTATTTTTAGACATAAAATGTCTTCTCAAAGCAGGAAGAAAACGTGAAGCATATTTACTTACTCTTAAAAAAAGGTATAAGCTTGTCCTCAAATGAGAACTAGAAAAGGCAGAGCCATCTTTTATTCTAACCTGACTCACTAGACTTTGTACATATTTGTTTAAAATAGGGAGGTCAGTGAACACAGCTACGTGGCTGTAGAAACATCTTGAGAGGAATGTGTAGGCAATCTACAGTAGCTCAGACTTGCTCCTGTTCTCTGAAGGCAGTGGCAATTCCAGGGGGATCAATAAGGAAGACCCTTTCTGTGTCAATACCTGCAAACACAGGCTGGAGATCTTATTCAGTCATTTCGGAAGTATACTTTAATTACACATTCAGTGCATTTTGGAGGACACAGTGAACACACACCTCAAACAAGAAGATATTTCAAAATGTCATTTGACGTAATTCCTACTTCTGCTAATGTTAAAGAGAAATAAGCACCAGCTTCTATGAAAATGAAGTTTGCCAGTAAATTCTATCATACCTGCTCCACCTTACAATTCTTAGCTGCCTTGGTACTTCTGGTAAGGATATTTGTTATTTGGACCTACAGAAGAAATGTTTGAAGAACAACGCTCTTTCTAAAAACTGTGTAAAAAGTATCTCTGATGTTTAAATAAATTTTCTAATGAGCCACAGTCAAAAGGATCACAGTTTCCCTTCCTTCCTAATATAAATTACTTGCCACCTTTGCGGAGATCAGTTTAAGTGAGCTGAATAGGAAGGTTTCACTGGGGCTTTCTCCTTGCTGTGAGTGCAGCTCCCTGTCTCTGGCTGTTCTGGGGATGCTGTTTTCCCTGTCATCCCTGACATCCTGACCTGGAACATTCCCAGGGCACATATGAAGAGGGACTCCATCTCTCACGGCAATGTCTAACACTTCTGTCCATACACAGCTCCTTCCCGAGAAGAGTGTCAATGCAAACATCTTTTCCTATCTCACAGACAGCTTAGATCAATATCTTCTTATTTTATTCCTTCTTCTTCTGGTGCTTTACCCTGCAGTGAATTGAGTTTTCCATGTTATTTGTTGTGCTTCTTTCCTTTTCTTACTCCATTTTTTTTCCCTTTGAGTAAGATTTGTGGTTTATTCTTTCACCTTTCTTGCTCAAGGTTTTTCTTGCTGACACAGCAGCCATTACCCACAGCTTAGCTCTCCTAACACCATATATCACTTCATTACATGAGACTTCTTAGAAATCGACCTTAGCACTCTGAATAAAAACACAACCTGGCCTTTGATTTCTGGAAAGTGTTGGGCTATGGGATGTCAAAGGATCACAGCAATGAGCTGCTGGGTGATCTGCAGCTGGTCTTTGCTGGGTGCCTTGGGCAATAGTAGCTCTCTCTTCTGATTTCCCGATTGGACCCGTTTTCAGTACCACATTTCTCAAATTCTGGAACATGTTGTTGGAGTGTAATAAGCTTTATAATACCAAAAGCAGCTTCTCCTCCTTGTGTAACTAACATTTAAACATCTCTCTTTTCATTTGCAAAAGTGAGAAACATAAACTGATTTGGTAGGCATCATTAGCAATGCACTGCTAATAAGAAACCCTTGCCTATTCCAGGCAGAGATCTGAGAAGCCTGTTCCAGTGACAGCCACTGTCTACTGCAACGGCTTTTGCAGGTGTCAGCCCACGGGCATAGCTATCATTTCAAGTCTGGGTCTTATTTAATTAGGGCACACTGTGCTGAGAATCAATATTCAGTAAAAACTTAAAAGCCACAGTGGCTTATAGAGTGTAACTAAGAAATCACCACTGCTCAGCATTGACTTTAGCTGTTAATGCACATGCATGAACCTTTCCTAGAGTTGCCCTTGCACTGGCTTCTCTGGTGTAGGGGGACAGTGATTTCATGGGAAGAGTTGTGATCCAGATGGTTCCTAGTTTTGGTAGTTATTAGCCACTTGTTCCTTCATGCTTTCTCTATATGTTGGGTATATCAATCTTTTAGTTCCCTCACTTTAAGAGAGAAGTTATAATTATCACAGATTATCAGGTGTCAGATGTTACACTGAGAAAATCCATACAAGTATGTTATGTAGAGAGATAAATCTAGACATGAGCTTTCTATCAGGAAAAAAAGACATAAGAAACAGCAAATGCTTCCCAGGTATGTGTCCATTCTGACAAAAAGAACATTAAAAGAATTATAAGTTATACAGAGTAATTGTTTTGATTCATTTCATCTCAAGTTGGAAAATTTGGAAAGAAGGAAGACAAACTTTTTTTTTTCTCCTATTGAAAAATGTCATCATATTTAACCACTGTAAAAAGATCTTTCATTATTTTCAAACATCAAATATTTAAAATATTTTAACATTTTCATTTGCCCAAATTTTACAAGGTATCAGAATTTCCTGTAGGAAATATTCTGCATCACAAAGTTCTCTATTTTTTTAAAATGTGTCTTTCAATGGATAAATTTCATAAAAATTAGGAAGATCTCCAGAAATCCAAACTGAAATTGAACCAGGTAAAATTCTTCCTTGAAAACCTGAAAAAAAAGTACTTGAAAGAGGTATTCATCCATACCTGTGCAAACCTTCAGTGCATCCAGAATAAAAAGCAAAAGGCTGCAAATAGTCAGATAAGCACAGGGATCTAAGCTGCAGAAACCAAGATGAGGAGAAGTTCTTAAGAGCAGAAGACACCTCTTAAGAGATTTCTGTAATGACAAGGCCTATGCCTACTTGATTGGGCTGCAAGTATCTGCTTATTTGAAGAGCTGTAAGGCAAATGCAAAGGCAATAAGCCAAAATACTGTTACTTTTACTCCACTTTTCCCCCTTCCTATTGAACTGGACTTTTCATTTTGTATGAAGGTCAGCTGGACAGGCAGTTTGAAGCTCCTGCATGTATAAAGAAAAACAGGGAAAAAAGGAGATGAAAACAAATGACTGCTCTTAGTCTGCAAGTTTAAACTGTGTGCTACAGCGCTGGCAAGAATGTCCCCCCAGGCAGGATCAAATACAAGTGGGATATTTGCAGCTCCACAGACATCAAGCGAAGATGCAGCCCTGCATATTTAGCCTGGTTTCCAGCACCACAGCAAGTGCTAGTGCTCTGCTTCCCATCGCCTCTCTTGCAGCTGCTGGGAGGAGAGCAGCTCTCCACAGAGGTGGCTCCAAGCTGAGCTCCAGAGCTGCTCTCCCAAAGACTCGAGCCGAAAGCCAGAGCGCGGCTGCCCCCTTCTTCCACCATGCAGCCAGGAGGAAAGGGGAGAGGCAGGGGGAGAAAGGAGGGGAAAACCATTCAAACCGATGCATTTCCCTTTCTCCCAGCAGCTGACAGGGAGCTGCAGCCAGCCTTTCCATTACAAGTTACAGAAAAGGTGAGCTCATCTTATTTGATTAGGACTGTCACCATCAAACAGTGTTTGCAATTAGTCCACGCCAGCCTTATTCAGGCTTTGGATTCCTTTCAGCGGCGAAAAAGGGAACACTTGAGCTCCATTGAATTGGAGCGTGGCATCTGCTGCGCGCTGAGGGGAGAGGTTGGGGGTCAGCGCTTGATTTTGATAAAGCGTGCCAGATTAATTGTCTTCGGTAATCCTGTTTGTCATGGTAGATGTGCAGAGAAGTCTTTGTGGCACAGCCTGACATATGGGCTGGCCGGCTGCTTGCCTATTCAGTCACTCCCAGCACATGCTCTTCACAGTTGGCCTAGTTCCCAGAGCCTTGTTTTCCAGGGGAGCGGGCCTCCTGCTCCCATTCAGCTGGCCTCCAGCTCCACAAACAGGCTCCCTAATCTTCAGGCCTGTCTGGGCCATTCAAAGAGATTGCATTATTCAAAGAGATCAAGAAAGAGGCTGGGGAGGGCAGGGGGAGCGAGCCAAGGGGGACAGAGAGCAGTGCAATTTGAAAAAAAAGAAATAAGCAGTCATGTACTTCAGGCAGAGCTCTTCAGGAGGCTGATTATAGTCCCTCTCCAAATCTGAATCTATCATGAAATTATACCCTGCCTCTTTTGTAAAATAGATGCTAATAAGAGGTAATTTGGACTCTGCTGATTATTAACTCCAATGGAGACACTTTCTCCCCCCTCTCTCCCCCCCATGTTTTTATTATGAATTCTTGGATTTTTTCCCCCCGCTAGAATTTACACTCAATGGCCAAAGATGAAACGAGAGCCTTAAGGAGCCTCTTAAAGTGCCACAGGACTAACACAGCACTATTGAGGAACAACAAAAAAATCTAGCTGGGCAACTTGGCCTGGACTTACTGCAAGTCCATGGCTGAGCTTAAAAGCCTGGGCTGGGGGGAGGGCGGCCCAGCTCACCACCATCGCACAGTCCTGCAGCAGAAAGGCAGGCGCTGGGTAGAGCTATGCAGCCACGCTGTGACTGTGTATTTCCCCAGGGAGGCTGAGAGTGGGAGGGAGATGGATGAAAGCTGATGGGAAAAGGGAAATGGAAAGAAGTACTGAGAATGATCCTTTGCGGGGTTTCTTAAGAGTCATTTGATTACGCGCTTAACTACGTATCCATAAACATTACTTTACGAGAGCTCTTAGGATACTAAGTCTTGATGCCTGGGAACAGAGAATTGGGAACAAAATGGGAACAGCTTTGACAAAATGTTGATAATTCAGAAGCTCAGCCAAGATCTTGCCTCGTACAGGCAATAACCTGGGCTATTTCACACATACCTTCCCTCCCACTTGGTTAAAGCCAGGGTTTCAGTCATAAAAGACTTCTGCAGGTGTATGCATACAAAGTCAACAGGAAAAAAATCATTTTTTCCCCTGTACATTTAGTATTTTTTACCTGTAGACAGCATTTCGCTACTGTTTAGAGAAAGTAATAAAATCAAGTTCATGAATTGCACTGAGTCAGGGTATATGTACAGCCGTTATTCTCTGTACTAAACTCATGGTAGCACAGAACATCATTCACACGTGCTTTATGATCATTGACATGAGATTGTGTGCCACATATCAACCCATTTTTGAAGGTCTGTCCAAGCCCTTTTCTACTGCAGGTAGAAGATGATGATATATTTTGGATTTGCACTCTGTAAGGAAATCATTGCATATAGGTGCCTAACAGTATGTCAGAGAACAGGCATAGCTGACAAGTTACACCATACTTTTTAACACTGAGAAATGACAAGCAGAAACTCAAATAAGGTCAAAGAACTTTTCTTGACATACTCTTTTTAGCTACCCTGTTCCAGCTTCACCTCTTTAAACACTGACTCCGATAATGTCTTCAGGATCATCTTTGATCCTGCTCCAGAAGTTTCTGAGTAATGTTCAGCCATGTCAACCCCTCTGTCCTCATTGAGCCACTGACGTTTCTTCTGAACAAGTTTATGACAACCCTCTGCTATCAGCTGCAAAGGTTCAGCATCTCCCCATTTAAATTCAGGTTTCTTCACAGTCAGTTAACATCATGGATGTGGGAATTTATTTTCCTCGCCTTTATTCTGATTAACACCCATAAATTATCTACGCTTAAGGCAGCTAACATGAAAGTATTGCTTTACTATTGTTTTCATATCTGTTCTAGAGATCAAATTTCAGACTGCATTTAAATATATCATCCATACACTCTTTAGAGGTAAAATTGCCTGTTTGGGAAATTATTGAGGAGGAAGGCTATTCCCAAGTCAAACGTTGATAAAATGCTTTCTCTCTAACAAAGCCATTGTGTATATTTATATGAATATTGCTTCTGCTATTACTGCTG
>JAVCKT010009151.1:4170-27921 GCA_032273925.1 Rhynchotus rufescens | reverse complement strand
CTCGGGGGGGGGGGGGCCCCGCGCCGCTTGGCAGGAAAACAGCGCGTCGCGGGCGCGCGGGCTCCCGTTCCCTGCCCTGTTCCCCGCGCCGCTCTCCCGGGTCGCCCGTTCCCGCCGGGCAGCGGCTCCCGCGGAGTCTGTGCCCGCCGGGCAGCGGCTCCCGCGGCCGCGCACCGGTTACATAACGCCGCGCTCCCGCCGCCGGCCTCTTCCCTTCGCCGCGGAGCGACTCGCGAGGCGGCCGCGGCCCCGGCGTGCCCGGACCTGGCGCCGCGAGCGCTGGGCGGGAAGCGCAGCAGGGAAGCGCCCGGGCTCGCGCTGCGCGGGGCTCCCGCTCGCCCCGGACGCGCTGCGCGGAGGCTGCGCTGGGAGCGCGCGGGGTGGAGCCGCAGCCCCTTCCCGGCGGAGCAGCAAACTCAGGAAGTCGGCGCCTACCTGCGGCTAATTAAAGGCGCTTGCAAATGAATTATGTAGCATGACTTAAGCGCTTCAAGAAGTGCCAATCCTGATCTCACTGCAACGCAGAGGCAAATCCCTTAAATTCATGAAATTATAGCAGCATGAGTTTGGGATAAACAAGAGCAGAAGCAAACTAAGAAGTTTTCTTTTTGTCTGTAAGAGTTGTCAGGTAGCACTTTCCTCTCTCCCAAAGCTCTTCCCTTCAGGTACACTCTGGCTCTCAAAAAGAGAGAAGAGAGGGAAAAAAAAATCTCCCTTCTTTACATTTATATAAGCAGAAGACACTCAGCTCAAGATGGTTAAAAGAAAGGAGAATAAAGAACCAATTATTACTGCATAAATGGATGCAAGTACTTGTGTTAAGACAGGTGTCAGAATTCGAATCAGCAGTCTTGCTAGCTAAGAGCTGAATTTAAGAGGACCAAGAATAGTAAAACTTCTCTGTCTTTTAATTGTTTTTCAAAACAAAATTTTCTAATAAGGGAGTAGAAAAGATTGGGAGATGCAGAACAGACAAGAAAATGATGAGATACAGAGAAGAGGGGAAAGAGCACTGCATCAGCTTCGCATTCACTGTGGTTTTACGACAAGTTTGGAAAAGTTAAATCTTCTCAGATTTGTCCAGGACCTCTCTTTCCAACACTGGTAGCTCTGGCTGCTAGGTCAGCCTTGCTGATGTGCCAAGTGTATATCCCTGGAGGGAATCCCCTCTTCCTTCAAAGCAACCTAAGCCATTTGGTTCCAAATACTGCTTAGGAGAAATAAGCTTTCTGTAGGATGGAGAGTTGCCAGGACATTGAGATATATCCCAAAACACAATTCTGGAAAGCAATCTTTAAGAAAGTTTCCATTATCATATTACATTATGTTATATAATATAGTAGTAGCCCAGGTGACACTGAATATTCCTACAGATCCTCCTGCATGGTACTCGCACTGCTCCCAGGAAAAGCTACCCCCAGACAAGCTTTCATAAGGGCATGGTTGATGCACCCCAAAGAGAAAGGAACAGGTTGGTGTGCACCTGAACTAGGGACCCCGGATGTCCTCTTTCCCTAAGATTGCATCCTACAGCCCACACTGCTCACAGATAGTGTCCCCTAGTCTAAATATCAAGAAAACAGTACTCCACAGTGCATTACAGTGGCAAGTATGAACTACTGCTATAGCAAAGGATTTGTTCAGATACAACTTCAAGAACAGGTACCACAAAATGATAATACACAAGACTGGAGGGAAAAAAAATGTAGCAAACTGCTTTAACTCTAAGTGTAAGGAATTACTCTGCTCTTTTGGCTACCTCATATCCACACTGATACTAACACTCTGCAGGATTGTATTTGTGGCCCTGAGAACCTTCACAAAAAAAATGATCACCTTATTTGTATCAACTTAAACCATAGAGTGCTTAATCTTAGCCTAGAGAGGTATATCAAACACCTCTGTTTAATCTTAGCCTAGAGAGGTATATCAAACACCTCTATTAGGAGGATTCCTCATTTCACTTTCCTCTATGTCTTGCTATTCACCTGATAGTATACATCAAATAAATTTTAGCATTTGGTCTAGGAGGAGCGATACTTATTTGTGGAACAGTGACAACTATGCTGCTCACAAAAGAAAAAAAAAGGTCTAGAACACTATCACACTGTAGAACTCGAGGCAGACTTGAGCTACTGAGAGAAAGCGGCACCAAAATTCAACCAAGCTCTAGAAAGCCTTGATATACCCTAGCGTAAAATGGTGACATTTTTAGAGAAGTAGAAAAAGCTGTGTGAGGTCATTTTTAGAAGTTTAATGAGTCCCTCTGGTCCTGTACACTTCGATATATAGGCCCATTCTTGCTCTGCAGGCAAAGAGCTCTTGGTGTAGCTTGGCAAGGAGTATATTACAAAAATGAGATTAAAACACACCCACGCTCCCTTGCTGCTCCCGGTTACTCAGACATCGGGCCTTTATCAGCTACCAGCAACGGCAACAAAGAGGGAAAACAGCCACAGACGAGCTGCTTCTCCTGCTCAGAGCCAGAGCGGTGCCAGGAGCAGCGGGCAGCAGCACTGCCTCCTCCAGAGGAATCTCCAGGGAGATGAAGGACAGAGCTGTCACCTCAGAACAGCAGGAAGTCTGCTGCGTGATAACCAAGCCATCAGCTCTGCTCATCTAGCTACATTATTTTCATATATAGTGCTTCATGTAGAACTCTATAACATTTAGATTACTGGTTTAGCTGTTAAAAAAAAAAAAAAAAAAAAAGCATGCAAATATGAAGCACTGAGTGGCATCCTGTTTGTAATGACCTACATAACTGATTCAGCACTCACTCTTTGTGAGTGTGGGGACCATAACAAACCTTTGCTAATAAAACTTTCATACCACACCATGGAGGGCTCCATTTCACATGCACATCGCTCCATCAACCACTGATCATTTATAAACTTTTTTTTTTCCTGTTCCTTTTTGTTCTGGTTTTAGGTAAGGCACCAATCAGTACTGTTACTGCTGATAACACATAGCTCACACATAGCCAAACACATCCAAAACACCCAGTCACCTATACACTAAGCCCCAAACTTTGGATTTTTACATTCCTATCTAGCTGCTGATACTTTTATTCAGACCTAGCTGAAGGAGGCTACAGGAAAATAAAAATGCTGCTAAAATATTTATCACTAAAAGTTTAGATAGACATATATTTACTGAAAGGTTCCAACTGTTTGGGCAGCCAACATTTCAATTTAAAAAGGAAGGGTAGATTTTGACATAAAATTTTTACATCAAAATCTACGGCAGTAACACAAACCCTAAACATTCTGGTTCTATGGGGCTAGGGAGAGTAGGGCTTTTAAAGGCCTGGTATATGGATCTGCAACTTGTCTCTATCCAACTGAAAAAAAAAAGTAATGTAGTTTCTTTCCCTTGTATTGGAAAGTGTCATGTCTCATGGATCATACTGCTACCCTTCTGATCTACCCCTATTTCAAACATTTTTATGACCTATGTAATGCAAGTGCATTGCTATTTTCTATGAGGTGTAAAAAAATATTGCTGCTCACCCTCCAAAGTCTTATTTTTCTGAGGATCCTTGGCTATGAAGAAATTTTACCCTGTATTTATAGTTCCTCTTTTGTCTTGTTAAGTTTTAATTTACAATTTTGTTTTCCAGAGGGAGGAACGACGAGGTTTTTACTTACCCATACCTCAACTCTTGTGAACTGGAAAGTGAAACAGACACTGACATGAGAGCAGCTTGTCCAATTCTGTAATGGAGGAAAATGCAAAAGAAATAGTTGTTAGTCTACTAGAAGTCACATTTTTTAGCTTTAATATTCCCAGGTACATCTAGTAATATCCTACTGTATTTTGTTCAAATATATTAATATCCAAAGGACTAGGTTCATGTAAGGTGTAAGAACAACAGCACGCTCTGTGACAGAAGCTCTCTTAACCTTGGGTTAGAGCAAAACAAGGCCCCATATTCACAGATATCATACCACAGATTTGAAATCTTAACCCTTTTACTCATTTAAAGCTTTGCAGGCATTTCTCATGCACTGTTTTTCATCAGCCCTTCCCCTCATTTTCTTTGATCTTTACCAATAGCTGCGTTAGCTGAAAGAGGAGGGAACGGTATCAGTGTCAACGTTACACACTCAACACCAGCCCTCTCCAGATACACCGCTAAAATCTTACACAGTCAGCACAACAAAGATAACTGTGGAGCTACGCAGAGTGTGAATTGGTGACACCAACTTACCCTTTGCAATTTTGGGACTGCATTCTTAAAAGGTGACCTGTTTATTAATTGTCTTCTAGCAAAATTCCCCTCTATAACTATAGCAACAATTTTGGGATACCTTTAGGCTTCCTTAATGTCAGCCTGATGCTTACTTTGTATTCACAATTCAATTTGCGATTGCATTAGACCTGAATTACATCCATGCTATACATCCCCTTACATTTCCTATATTACATGGGGTCTAGGCTCAAGCCCCTTTATTTTCAAATGGAGTGTTCAAAGACGTACAGGGCATACATTTGGTCCTTAATGGGAAATTTCCAAAAGTCTGGGGAGACAAAGTTGTTTCCTGATCCAGGTTCTGCTTTACATCTGTCTTCACTTTAATAAACTGTTGCAAATCAGTGATATTTAGTGTGGTTGCCTGAAATTTCTTTATGTCATTCTGTATTTTTCATAAAATTCCCTCAACAATAGAAAACAGCCTTAAGAACAAACTGCCTGAAGAGGAGGATACAAATCCTCATGGCAGCCAGCAGGAGAGATAGGAATCTAATAATATAGACGCAGGCTCTCGGGGACACACATATGCCAGCTCTTGCTCTCCTCTCCTCTCTGTGAGAGCAGGCCCAGTTATAACACAGATGGGATAAAGCTACAGGGATACAGAGGCATTATCCCAAACCATCTGAGACAATGCCAGAATACTTCCCATCTCATCTATTCCTTGCATGGGGTAAGAAACAGCTTCCAAGGTCTCTTGCATCTTGGTAGGAGCAGCTGGTGTATATTAGGACATGCCTACATGGGCAGAGGAATTGGCAGAGGGCAGAGAAATTAACTCTGAGGAAAACACCAGCTGCCGTATTCATCCAGAGGAGGAGTTAATTCTGAATTTTGCTGTTGATATGAATAACTTCACCTTTCCTTCATTGCAAATGGGATCACCCCAGAGAAAGGAATGCATGTTACACAGTGACTATACGCTGATTCCACTGTGGCAACATTTTTTAATAGAGTAGGCAGAGGTGAGCTACGCAGACATGGCTTGAGAGTAACATGTTATTTTCTTTTGGTATTTCCTCATTTAGAATATGTATTTCAGTTTTCATGAGACTAAGGGGACAAAGCTATCATAAGTAGGCAAAAACAAGTTGCTTTTGTAGCACATCCAGAAGTTATACAGTATAAAATAAATCCACTCTATTCTTTTAATTGTATTGACAATCAAATTCAGCTGTTACATTTCCACTATATTTCAATATATTCAATATGTAATATTTTCAATAGTTTCATTTCAAGATTTTTTCAAGAGGCTTTCACCTCTCTTTTCCGCATAAATAGAAACAAATGACTGCTGGGCCTTTTGATTTTTTCCCTTTCATTCTGTTTCCATTCCGTGACTTTCAAAACAATTTGTAAAAGTTAAAATAAGTCCAGCAAGTTTAACCTTGCTAATCTATAACTCAAAATATCTTCCACTTTTACAAAGTTAAGAGAAAGAAAAATAAAAACCAATGAGGCTGAAGCAGAAAGAAAAAAACTTCAACCACAGTTTGGAGCAAATGAAGAGATACGAAGGCACTAACTCATTTTATTGCCCCTGATTTGCCAAATGGGAGGAAAATGGGACTGGCAGCACACGGGTGAGATCCCTTTCATGGGAATACCTCTGCCAAGGGTGGAGCGTAGCTCTTGGTTTCGCTTTGTGTCCTTCTCTCAGGGTGGAGTTGCTCTGCTGCTAGCTGACAGACACCTTCTCCAGAGGCAGAGGCCACGCGCTGGTGCTGGAGGAGGCGCTGCCCAGAAGGCGCCCAGCGCTTGTCACAGCAGCTCAGCCTCCTCTCTGACCTCCTGCAGCAGCCGAGGCTCTTGCTCCCGTGCACAGGCCTTTGCTCACACTCTTGCTCAGTGCTGCTTCAACAGAAAGTACCTCCGAAGAACTTGTCAAAGTCTATGACAAAAACCTCAGTGAAGAAAACGCTGACAAGATCAGGCTTTGCACAAGGTGCTTACTTTTGCTGTTAACCATGGTGCTTATTTGGCTACTTCTAGGACTATCCTATTGAGTCTTTACCTAACTCCAGGAAAGACTGCCTAGTACAGGATTTACTAGGCACAGGTATAGATCCAGATTTTCATCTTTCATTTGTGTTACTAATATTGGCCTACTGGTTTTAGTGAAACTGCAGCTCCTGATCCACACCACTACCCAGGAGAATAGGCTTTGTTAAGTATCATTCCAAAACCACTAAAGATAATAGTTGTTACTAGTGAGCTCAGGGAAGCTATAGCTTCCTAACCTGTATGGCCACTAATCACTCATTCTTTCCCCTGTGTTACTAAACGTAGCACTCAGATATAGTACGTATTTAATCCATCCTCAGATCACAAGCAGCAAAAACAGAAGGGATTGTTACAAAGAGAAGAAGACCGGTGCAGACAAAATATCAATACACCAACCTTTCTATTCCCCAAACTCTGCCACATGCAGAAAAGGTAAGTTCTCTACTTGGGAACTTGTGTTCTGGCTGTCTTTAAAGCTGAGGAGCCAGCTAAGAGCATTCCAGACTGCGTATCTGAAAAAAAAAGGCATCAACTCCAGAAAATCTCCCACCAAATATTATACTTTATTATTATATATCTGAAGAGACTTAAGAATATTTAGACTGTCTTGGAAACTACACTGCTCAGGAGTCAACAGCTTTTTAACTTAGCAAAACATTGTAGAAATGGGGCTAAAGATCAGCCATCTAAGTATAGTGTCTCATACATGTTGAATTCTGCACTCATTTGCAACATTCAAAGGATTTGCCCATCTCACAATTAGCAGAATGCTCCCTCCTGTTGGGTGCCAATGGCTAGAGCCCTTAGGAAATATGATCCAGAGGTATTAGAACAGCTCTGACAGAAAGGCATTTGCAAAGAACAATATTGCAGCTGTGCTGCAATGCTCCAGCCTGCAGTAGTGTCATCTATCACCTTATTTCCTTAGTGCAGATCCTCCTTGCGTAGCTCCTGCAGGTGTCAGCACCTCTCCACAAAACGGAAAGAGAAGGAGGAATCCAGCTTCCAGGAATTCTGTGCAGTCAGGGGCCACAAGATTAAACCAGAAGATTGCACCTTACTCACTTCACAACTGCCCAGAAATAGCATCAAGAAGCATAAGTGACCTGCATTCTTTAGCACTCCTCTTCAGCCCTGCAATAGCTTCCTGCTCCCTTCTAACCACTGGCCAGCTCTTCTCTGAATTCTTTTTATTAAAACCTTTTTTCTTCCTACATACCAATAATTTCTTCTGGCAAAGAGGACTTTCCACTCTCATCATTCTTCTAAGCAGAAACACTAGCCAAGTCCATGTAGGGAGAAGTGGAAGGACAACACAGTGTGATCTAAAATGCAATTGCATTCGCTGTGAGTGAGAGGTGCTTATTACTTAAGATCATTCTCATATCACACACATGATGGATTCCCTTACTCTATTTATATACTTGGAATAATTCAATAGCTAACACTTTTCCCAGCTAAATAAATGTCCACCTCCTGAAATGGATTCAAGCTCTTGGGGCATGGAGGTTACACAACAAGGGTCAGTAAGCGATGTGCAGCACCAGAGCCTTGCAGCTGTTTCCCTCACTCACACTCTCTCCTTCTCATTAGTGAATATGAGAATCCCACTTGTATTCCAGATACAAATGTAAGCATGTTATATTCCAGAGGAGCTTGGCACCACACCAAACTACAGTCTTAGGGACTTCCAAGCCTGGCCTACTCACAACAAAGCATCCAGAAGGCTGGGACAATAGATGTTCATTTTTAAGTTACTGCATATTAAGAAGAAAAAAAAGTATTTATTTATTTAATTTTTTATTTATTTATTTATTCTAAGTGTTGTTTCCAGGCCAAATTCTTAAACAAATATCCCAATGCATCTAGTTAACGGGCCTTCCTAAAGCTTATGGGAAGACTTATGCTGTTTTCAAAAATCCCAACAAGAAAATAAGGCTCCTGTTCAGCAAGACACTAATGCATTTATTTCTATGTAATCACTGAGGCCATGCATTTGCTAAAGGTGAGCTACACAACTAAATTCTTGTGGAAACCAGCCTGGGAAAAGAAGCAACATATTGATCAGAGATATCAGCATGAGACAGCATTGGAGAATAATTTAGGAAGCACCCTGCTCCGTCTGGGGTAGATATTGAAAGAAGGGCTCCTAGATTCACAGTAGGATTACGTGGTTAATGCAGAGTCACTAGGAACTAAGAGCCTGTAACTACAGGACACTGAGAACATAAAGTAGACTGAAATATCTGAGTGCTGCAGTATAGCTATGTAAGCCAAGATTCATCCATGCTGGATTTAGGTGCCTACTTTTAGTCTCTTTGAGGTTGAGCGCTTGGGCTACAGACATTAAAAAACAAACAAACAAACAAACCTGCTGGCCAGATTCTCTTCCTATTTGTAAAATGCAGTTCTAAGGTGACCTGGTTTGGTTCTGCCAAAGTTGGCTTCAGCAGCAGTACTATCAATCAAGTCCTGATCATACTGCCACTAGGATTTATTCTTCATTTACAGTGATGTAAACTACATAGATCTCACCTATGTGTAAACAGTTTTTTTTCAAATGTATATACAATGCAGCAAAAATCTCTCTCCAAAATTCTCATATGCTGCTTCCAGGAAGTCATTTCAGCAGAGAAAGTAGTGCCAACATTGAGAGTTAAAAAGTCCTGACCTGAGAAGAATTAGCATTTATTTATATGCAAGAAGGCACAGTTTGGCCCATATAAGGTACTTCTTTAACAAAAGCACAACCTTAACAAAAACACTCTCAAAGGAGTCAGCGAGGAGCAGGAACAGCATGCACACAATTCCGCTGCCCTTACACAGCGGTTGCTTAATGTATGTGCTAACTCCCCACGGCGCCGGCGCCTGAGCGGGTGCGCTAGGAGCAGAGCTGGCCGGGGAGCGCGCTCGGTGAGCGAGGCGCGGGCGCGGAAACCGCTCCGCGCACCCGGGGCGTCCCGCGCCGCCCCCTGGCGGCGGCCCCGCGCGGCCGCTCCCGGCGCGCCTGCCCGCCCGGGGCCCCGGCTCCCGGGGGCCGCGCGGCCGCTCCCTCCAACCTGCAGCGAGCGAGAAAAGCTCGCCCTGGCACAGCAGGACTCCCCTTCGACTATATCCGGCACTTCTCGCACACAGCTGGCCCCCTGCCCTCTCCGAAGCGGGGCCTTTGTTTCTCCACGTTTATTAGCACAAATTGTGCTGCTGCATTTCCATGCACACACACACACACTCACGGGAAACGTTTCCTCCTTGGTTGAACATTACCCACTTTATGCTACCCAACACATGCCTTCAGGGTTGTAGGTGGCACCAGCAGCACTGCACAGCAGTGACCTAGAACTGTTCTAATGCTTAGACATTTAGCACACTAATAAAGCAGCTAGCAGAACAGGCTATCTTGGTTTGACAGCAAGTGAGGAGCGGCAACTAATCCATATCACTGTTCATGAGCAGAGAAGTGCAAGTGAAGAGCCTCTCAGGGCAAGCAACTAGTACAGCAAGCTGAAACAACCTGTAATGGAAAAGTCAAAGAAAGGAAGTCTTATAATTTGCCCATCAACATCATGAGGAATATTAAAGAACATAGTCAATTTGATATAACCAAAAATAACAAAGGCAGTGCCTGATTCTCCCCTTAGATTTGCTTAGGTAGTCATGTCACAAGGCTGACTCAGCTTATAAATTACTAAAAATTGCAGTATGGACATTATTTTGCTGTTTTAAGTCAATGTCTCCGTCTCAGCTCTGCAAGAGGATATATAAAGGAAGAGATGCAACCTGTGTCTGCCATGGAAGATTCCAACAGTCTCAATCAAGAAACAAATATGCAGAATTTGGCACATAGGCCACTTCAACAAAAATAATTTGACACGCTTAAGCAGGCCTCGCATCAGCTGTCCTGGGGGGGTGTCTCCCTCCTCCATGGCCAGTCTCATCTACTTCCTATATGACACACAGCAAACCTGGGGCTGTTTGCAGCTTCTCCACTTGCCCAACCCAACGAACTGGGCCAAATTAGCACAGCATCAGCAGCATCAACAATAAAACTAAGCTAGCCAAATGGCCTGCATACTGTAAGCTTTACAGGCAAACAGAGCTGCACACAACTCTGCATCAGAAAGGAGGTTCTGGACCATCAAACACGATTTATTATCCCAGGCACTGATCCTTGCAGGCATAACAATATTGCTCCTAGATCTGGAACCCGAGCGGCTGTTACTAACTTTTTAAGCTTCTTGTCATGACACACGTTCATGTTTCCCATGGAAAAACTTCCAATGTCCAGACTCTTCAAAAATTTGGCTGTTATGCCCCACAGAACTGAAAACAAAGGCACATTATTGTAACGGATGAGGAGAATGAACACAAAACACAGATGACCCTCAAGATATTTTTCCTTACCTTTCTTCCACTTAACATATTTATCAGAGAGATAAAACTGTCAAAAGATTCAACTCACAAATTTCTACCAAAAAGGGTTATTTTCCTGCCCACCCCAAGCTCCACTCTGCATTTCCCTGGCCTGAGTCTGATCCTGTGCTTCCATCTGCAGGAATGAATGCAACTACCTCTGAGGAATGCCACTTAACACTGGTATTTCTCCTGGAAGGAAATTTTAAAGACCTTCTCTTCAGGCCAGGGATACTTTTCTGTTGAACACACCATACATGCTGAGCTGCACTGCGTAAAGACACCCATCTGCTCTTTCATTTTTATCTGAAACCTATGGGAGCAATTTCGCATAGCAGACTTACTGTAATACAGCCCCCCTTATGTTCCTTCTGCCACAAAAGTTCTGCTAGACCATATACATACTCTTTGATCATCTGCATTTTCCTTTTCTTTCAGGCTTGGCATTCTGAACTGAGGCGATAAAATAGGCTCAGTATTCAAGGGGAGGCTGTTCAACCAGCTGACACTGCTGCACTGTCTGTTAGCTTTAGAAAAGAAGGTATGTTTTATAGAGAACACAGCTAAATGCTATTAGTCAACTTGTACTCAATTGTACTGGTAGAAAAAGAAATTATATTCATTTCCTTGGGTAATTAAAACAACTTAAATCCTATAGCCTGATAACCTCTAGAAACTCTTAACTATTTCATGCGAAATGCTCTGTCATCCTTCTTGATTTCCCGCACAGTTACAGTATGCAACTTGCATTATCCTGCAGCCAGTTACTCCAGCTATACTTCTTTCCTTAGGACTTGGACAGCTTTCCTACTCCCAATTAAAAAGTGCTTTGCTCAGGGAAATGATAGCTCAATCAGGTCTATAAACCATTTTCTATATCTTATCTCCTCTTTCAGTTTCTATCCAATTAAGCTGAGAGCCCAAGGTTTTTGGAACTGCAAACTAATAAATTACATCTTGTATATGAAAGAGAACTACTCTTTCAGTTCCACAAAGCAGAATTGCAGCATCAGTTGTCCTCATACTTTTGAAGACTCCTTGTAGATTATCATTTTCTGCGGTCTCTTTTTTTAAATTCAGTAATTGATTTAGTACTCCTTTCTAGTCCTCAAAATCATTCATTGCTTCCCAGTAAATATTCTATATCTTGGTCTAAAAAATATTCTTTTTTTTATTTTTTTTCCAGAGACACATAAGAAGAAGATCATAAACCATGCAGAAGGTTAATTTTATTAATTTGTAGAGAGACACAGGACAGATTCTGCAATAACAGCCCATAAGCAGACTTCTGCACCGGGGCGCATGCACAGAAATATAGGCTGATGTCTGAGAATCAGGGCTAACCACAGTCTCTGTTCCCCACTTCCACTCAGTGCCCAGAAGAGCAGCAGTCTGCAGACCAGGTCCTAGAATGGCTCCATGACCCAGAGTATCCATGGAGTTGCATATGAGACAGGAAACGGGCGCTCTAGTAGACTGAAGGCAATGCCAAGATCAATCCCAAATATCACTGCATATATGTAGATAAGATGACCAAAGACACACACTGCAACCGCAATCACAGCTCTGGAAGTATTCCAAACATGGAACAGCACACAAACTAGAATCAAGACAAGAGTAGAGGATTTAAGTATCACCATGAGACCAGACATCTGCAGATTTTAATACTTTTAATTTACTGCAGATACTTTTAATTCCCTTTCAGACTGCCCCACGACCACTAAACAAATCACACATAGCCTCTACAGAATGTACTAGATATCTGAAAAGCTGACGCTGCTTTCCCATGGTAACCTTCCCTCCTCCCACATTTCTTCCTTCAGGATGTGCTCCTAAAAGACCTCAAAAGAAACATACTCTTGATACCGTTTTACGTTAAATGACAGGAAACCTCCCACACCAGTCCACGCATACTGGGCTGAACTTCGTGCTCCTCCTTTGCTGCTCTGGTTGGAAGAATCCTTATCTCATAAATCTTCCATCCCCTTTCCAAAAAAGAACTTGCACAACAGGAAGTCCCAACACAATTCAAGGACAACAGAAGCTGGGGGTAGGAGAGAGACAAAAAAGTAAAGTTGTAATGTTCACATGGTGCTTTTACAAAAGGATAAACTGTTTCTTTCTGAAATTGGGACACTGATCTCCAGACGGACATTTCTGGGGAAGGCTTTTTTTCTGAATCCTCATTGGTGCCTACACCTGTTCTAAGACTCCTGTACTTAATATAAAGCAACCTAATTAACAGGATACTACCTATGACCTATGTTAGCAATTTTTACTCCTTTGACAGATCAACCTTCAGAGCCCTGACATCCAGTATTGTTATATAAAGGCAAAACCGTACAATTCTCTCTTGTCTGCTTGGATTATGAGGTTGTGCTTTTCTACAGACAGAAGATGAAGTAGCACACAAGATCTTGATCCTAAAAGAAAATACTTCCTTGGATATACTGACCAGTTCTTTTCACCAGAACTGTTTTTAAATACAAGGCTAGAAATCAATCTTGTAATTGCAAGCACTTTGTGTTTTAGAGATCCATAAGCTGAACAAAAGTGTCTGGAGGAAAAAGGAAAAAGCTGCCAGCTGCCACCACTCTAAGGCAGCCATTATTTACACCAGGAATTTAACCTTCCATTGCAGATTCTATTTTTTCTCTGTGAAGAAGCAGAAAAGCAATATTTACCACAGGTCTTTTCAAAAGACCACTTCGCCATGATATTCCACTCTACAGTGTCTCTGGAAGGAACCAAGTACGTGTTCTATCAGTGCAAACCCTCATTAGCAACTCTACCCACTTTAGAGTTCATTTCACCATTTGCAGATGTGACCTTTTAGCAGATCAACATTTCATAAGAAGTATTGATTATTAACAAAGAGGCCTGGTTTTATTTTAGGTGACAGACATCAGACCTGAACTGCACAGAACAGCACCACGGGACACAAGATAGAGACACTTCAATCCTTAAAAACATATGCAAGCTGGATGCTCTCAAATTAGCATTCCTCCCATCCATACAAAGAAAAATGAGGTAGTGAAGCGTAGTTTTTGCAGGCTGATACACATCCATGTGTAGGTATGTATATACATACACATATATGTACTTACACTCACATAAAATACACTTTCAGCAGGAGATGTGGTTACTGCTGCATTATTTAAAAATATTGGAATGGACCCACTAACATAGCTAAGAGAAGTCAAAAAAACAAACAAACAACAACAAAAAAAGACATTTTAAATGTTAGGTAACTATTCATATTGCACATAAATCATTTGTTTATGACATTCAGCTAAAATAGCAAAAATGGTCAAAAGGACTTCATTGCTCTAACGTTCTCCTACCTGAAAGACAACATGCTATTTTGAAAGAAAAATGTAGCAGTAAAGTGCAGCCATTTCTGGAGCAGAGACTGGCAATGGTGCTCGCAGCAGCCCATGCTACATTGCAGGAACAGTAAGTCCAAGTCAAAACACCAAACCAAACTTTTTTTAATACAAGAAAAAAAGAAAAAAAAGAACTATTTTTACGACTCATTCATAGTCAACATGACTCACTTTAAGATGTAGACAGTAATTTGCGTGGTGTTTACCAACACAGAATAAGTATAAATAGTGTCTGAATTTCGGTTTGTCTTTCTAAGGTAAAGGAGAGATTTCAAACAAAAAAACCACTTAGGCACAATGGAACAGAGGAACCATCACTGTTGATAGAGTTACATTTTGTTTCATTGTAAAAACTAATAAACTAATTCAAAAGAAATATCACTAATTCACTCATTTGACTTTGAATATACAAAACAGAGCCCGCCTGTTTAAATTATTGATTATAGACAAAATTTTCTCATGTACCTGAGAGCATGCCCATCCTACAAGAACAGATTTTATACAGAGGTATAGCAGAGCCTAGTAGTAACCCAGCTTCTCTGGGTATAAGAACCCAAGAGAGGCAACATATGATAAAATACCCTTGGTGCCTCAAGCAGGTCTGTACTGCCTACAAAGTGAATGCAACTTCTTCCAACTCTGTTCGTGTCAAGATTTGCATTTGGGAGCCTGACACTTACCCACCACCAGCTGCCTACCTCCCATGGTAAGGAGCCACCTTGCTTCTCAGCAGCACTGATGCTGAGGTTTGTCTTTATACAAACTACCACAACCCTTTATCTACCATCACCAACATTGGCCACCAGACTTGCCATTCTGCATGCACCAGGCTATTGCTATACAAGGGAAGAGTCTCCATGGCACATATTAAAGTTGTATATGGTCAAGCCTTGGGTTTTCTTTTTTGATTTGAGGGCTTGGGGAGTTTATTAATCACATCCAGTTGACAGTAGCAGCAACTCAGTTCACATTAGGCTGTTGCAGTCATGGAAAGTGATACCCCTTTGTTCAGGCCGCAAACATAGCCAAGTCATCTGTGTCTCCCGTGGGAGAAAATGAAAGGTGAGTAGTGGAAGATCTCAGAGATGGGTTTTTAAGATGAGATTAACTCCTAGAGTATGCTGGCCTATTTAATGATATCACAGCTCCATTTCTACTATTTGCAAGAGATCAAATTGTCAGTACAGTTATGCCTGCATGTCCTGATGTAATTATTCTGAGTATACTAAAGTTAAGAACTCCCTCTACCAAAGCCACCAAAAGTAACCCAGATACCTTCATCACTGTCTTTCAGGGAAACCTTTAATTCTAAGCACCTAAATAATTTAAAGATGGAACTTAACTCTAAAAGCTTCTCATGTAAATTAAGTATTGAGATATTTTACTCCTTTTAATCCTGCAGAATAAAAAAGAAAAGCTAAATTCATTACAGTAGAATACTTCAGTAAGTTATAGCTGAATAATTCCATTAAAAACCAGCAGCATTGAAGAGAGGGCTAAAGTTAATCAAAATCTTTCTCACTGCTACACACACCTGAAAGGAAGAAACTGCAGACTTACTCTCAGGAGTCCAGGTGGAATTTACACCAAGGCTTAGGTTAATTTAGGAAATTTAGGTGCAAATTTAGGAATTTACACCAAGGTTAAGGTTTTACATACAAATACTAAAAGTTGATAGATCCAGAACCTAACATTAGTTCTCCAGGACTCACTCCTTAGCACACAAGCAACATGAACAGCTAGAAGTATTGACTTCTGGCACGTACTGACTTTTCTAAAGAAAAATCAGATACTGTAATGACACACAATGTGAAAGCTTACAGTTTCATCTGCCAACTTTTCAGTGTGTTTAGTGACCTCCAACCTGCAGCACAGACAAAGCTGATACTTCAGGAGAAAGAAGTTTCACCTTCTTTTATATTCTAAGCAGAGCTCTCTCCAAGCAACATCAGTGTCCACAAGCCTTATATCTATAAATACAAATAAATACACTTTAAATAATGTTCTAGAGGGATTTTTGTGGTGTAATTCTGTTTTTTAAATTGATTTTTATTGAAATTCAATACTTGGTAGTAAAGACATATGAAAGAATTACTCTACGGGGCTTAAAAGAGTAGTTTTGTTTAAGTGCGCTACTGCCCTCCACTGGGCCTCATCAACTTCTGCTCCCATATTTATAAACCGTCTAACAGACCCTGGAGGGAACTGTGCCTCCAGATCATCAAGACTGTGATGTGACAGCTCGAGATTTTATACTAATGCAGAATAAATGCAGCAAGTTACATATCAATACATATAAATTGTGATAATTCATCACCTCAAATGCTACAGCAGCTTGTTCCTTCCCTCGTGAGCATCAGGAGGAGAATCCAAAAATGAGTATCAGCATCAACAGCAAAGCTGGCCTGTGGGACAAAAGGACAACACGCTGAGAAATACAAGTCAACCAACAATTTTCATACACAAAAATACTTAAAAGTCTTGACATTATTACTGCAAGACTACTGCAGTTTATAATGCAAAAATTAAGCATACAAAATTAATTAGGATCTTGATGTAATTGGTTTGATTTCAGTGGAATCAAATGAAGGATGAGTTCTACTGTTAGACCAAATCCTGCTTTTGATTATCTTGCACAGCCCCACTTATGGGTTCACATGTACGTTCCAGTTACCACAGCTTAATAGGTTGCCATGTGTAAACCAAACTGTAACAGGCAGAGCACATAGTTTTAACCTCAATCATCATGAGATAAAATACACAGCTTAAGTTTCACCATAAGAAAAGTTTAATAGTTTAAAACTATCTTCGATTTCAAATGTGACTGCTAAGAGCAGACAGAAATTCAGCTACTGAAGCCCAGTGAATGAGAGAACTCACCAAACAGTGATAATCCTAACCGTATGTGGAACAATACATTCTAATGTGATTAACAAAGTTTGGTCTCAATAGCATATTTTAACACAATTAACATTTTTATTTTAACCTAAATTAGCAAATAAAGCAAATACAGACTGAATTTGTCTCTTTTAGGTCTACACAGGTATAAATCCAGTCCATTGAGTTACATAAATAGAAAAAAATAGCCAGAGTAACTGAAGGACAGAACTGGAGAGCAGAGTTATAAATCAGCATGACCTTGATCAGTCTGAGATCAGATCTTGCTGTGCTGAGAAGGGTGGCACTCAGTAGTGGCCAGAACAGGGATCATTAGAGCTACAAAACCAGAATGAAAACAGCTGTTCTCAGAGTGTAAATTCCACATCATTTTTGATCACAGACTTCATAAAAATGAAACAAACAAAAAAAACAAGTGGGACAACTTTAGCAGTTTTGCAGAGAGGGAGTAACTTAGAAAAGTAGTAATGGGTTTGAATTGCAGCAATAATCATTCAGTTCACACGTCAGAACATCTTTCACTGGGAGATATAGTAAATCATTAGAATAAATTGCATTGAGTATCACACACCAAAAGGCCTTAAGAACAGATTAGACAAACACAGATAAGGAAAAAACACAGGGAGGCTGGGCATGTATGGAAAGCTGATCTCTGAACTCTTCTCCAGCCATTTTGTCAATGAATTTCAAAAATAAGTAAGCACAATACAGCTGAGACAACAGATTTCTTCCAACATCCCTCTCCTTTGATAATAATTTTACTTCAGTGGACTCAACTCTGCATTTATAGGCAGCATTTTGGCTGCAGAACTTTCAATATTGCTAATGGGCATCAAAAATTAAAAAGCTGAAACTAAGCCAACAAAAGCAGTAAAACGTACCACCATTTGCAATACTCCTTGCTGATAGCTTGCATTTTAAAGCAGAAATACAGAGCTCACAAGCTATGCCACAACCTGCGGGTAAATTCTCCAGCTATCTGTTCTGCAAGACACCCTTTTTTTCTTGGGAAGACATCCCCCCTTTTTTTTTCCTAATCACTTTTAGCTGTCTATTTTGAACTTAAAATCCAGATCAAACAACCGAAAGAATGGAAGAATGTCTCCTTAAAATAACAACAGGGCAACTGCCCTCACTGAGGGCAGAGTCACAACTTTTTGCTGCCATTTCAGCTTTTGCTCTTGCACCGTGGCAGCACTCATCTCCTCCTGCCACTGGTTTGGGTGGCCCTGGGCTCCTCTTTGGCCATTAGTCACAGGCTTTTGGCAGCTGCCCTACCACTGATGCCTCCTTGCCTGTCGCCCACCTAAACTTGGACTGTCTAGAAGCAAAGGGCCTTAAAAACATTTCAAGGCACCCATAACAAGGGAAGGACCCTCCGCTACGGGGACCTCAGTCACAGAGGACCCTCCATCTCCAGTCTCTTCCCAGACCAAGGACTTCCCTCCCTCTGCTTCAACATGTATCCCCTTCCCCTCCACAGCGGCCCGTCCCCCGCCCACGATGTCCCACTGCCACCGCAAAGCCCAACCCCGCTAACGGCTGCGCCACAGCCCTCAACGGTCCGCCCCGCCCCGCCCCGCCCAACGGCCGCTCTGGCCCCGCCCCGCCCAACGGCCGCTCTGGCCCCGCCCATCTCCGGAGAGCTCCCGCTGTTTGGCGGGCTCGCTGTCCATCAAGCGGCTGGCGCGGAGAGAGACCAATCGCGAGCGTCGGTGAGCAGGGGGCGGGCTGGGCCGTGGCGGAGCGGAAGCGGCGCGGAGTGGCCGTTGAGACGCGGCTCCGCGCGGTGAGTCGGCCCAGCGGTGCCCGGGCGGCCGGGTGAGTCTCTGGTGGCGGTCCCGCTCCCCCTGCGGTGGCTCCACGCGGCCCGGCTGGGTCGAGAGGAAGCCTCGCAGGTCGCGTCTGGCTGTCCCGCGGAGCCGAGGCCTCCTGTGGCTGCCGCCGCGCCGCTCGTGGCGCACCCTCTGCGCGAGAGCGAAACCCACCCGCGGCGTGCTCGTGGGCTCCCTTATCGGCTGCTTCAGTTTGACGCCGGGCCGCCTGCTGTCTAGTGTGCTGGATTGCTGGGGGCAAGGAGACTTAATATGTACGTTTGTTTTGGAAGCAGGCATGAAGAGAAGTTACTGGAGGGGTAAAGGGAATCATGCGTGGAGCAATCGCAAAGAAGGTTACCATCCCCGCCGGTATAGAAGAACCCATCGCAGCCACTATCCTGAAAGGCAAGTGTGTGCTTTGTGCACTTCAAATGATAAAAGTGTTAGTGGTTTAAGTGTAATGGTACCTGCCCAGAAATGGGATGGAAGCCATCTAAAAATCAAGAGGATTTTTGGTATACCTGTCATCACTGTGCCTGTTAGGAGTGGAATAACTTTCAGCTTTGGATGTTCATCACATGCTCAGGGCTATATTTTGGTTTAAAACTGAGATGTGTTTCCTTGAGGTAAGCCTTTTAGGTTTGCCCGCTCTTGTTTTGTAAGGTGTTTGTCAATATGCAAAGATAGTTCAGGGAGGAAAAATGAAGCACTTCCCCACCAACTTGCTTTACCCTTCAGTGCCATATTAGGCTAAAAGCTGTCATTAAATGGTATTCCTAAAAGTTTGAAAATGCATTAATAGTGTTCAGTAAAGTAGGTATTATTGTCACATCTATCAGGTCAGGTAACTGAAACACAGAGGGCATTAGGAGTAATTCACTGCCTTGAAAACCGACTCTTTGAAAAGAGTAGGTCCTGAATGTCAAAATGATCTTTCCTGCGTTAGTTTCTCCTGCAAGGATAGTGTGGGCTCGTTGTCTGCTTTAGTCCTGTAAGCTTTTTTCTTTTGAGAGGGAGAAGCTCTTACATAGGGAAAAAAAGAAATATGAATGGGCCCTAATGCAGTGAATATAGGATAAAAGCGATTTTATTAACAAGCTTCAGAAACAAAAGCTTAAATATTTTGGTATTTGCTTGTTTGTCACATTGAATTATGTTCTTTACTTCAAGCTTGTACAGTCAGATGGTAATAGAGCCTGCACTAGAAGTAGAATCCTTGTGTTATTTTGTTTTCATTTCAAGCTACAAATTGTGTAAAGTGTCATCATGCTTATGAATTGTAGTAAGAACTGCCTTTGAAAGTCAGAAGTGTGCAGGTGATTCAGAAAACATCCAAATGGAATTTCATGCATCCGTATTGAACATGTTTACTCAAATAACTTCAAAAAGAAATAAGCTGCAATTACCTAGATTCAGCTGCAGTACAGTAGTGATGACAAAAGTGGATCATATTTTACTTGGATTTTTCTTCTAAATCTACTTTTGGAGCTTTATCTGCAAGATTCATGACCCAAAGACAATAGTAAATTATTTTTTACCTGACATCATAATTTTATGTATGCTGGCTCATTCACTTAATGCTGTAAAGAGTTCCAATGTTTACAAGCCTTTGCTTTCTTTTATTTTTCCTTTTTTTTTTTTTCTCCTTTGTTTTTCTGTAATACAGGAAGAGCTAGTAGAATGCCAAAATGTTTTGCTAAAGTATTAAAGGCAGGCAGATCAGAATCCATCTCCAATGTTTTAGTAAATGTAAAGACTTTAGGATGTTCATGTCTCTGGTGTTCTTAAGAGGTTTTTTAGGGTAAACACTTCTGTTTCTGTTTTGTCACTAGATGTATTGTGGTTCACTTGCAGTGCTTATGGCATTGTACCCTATTACTGTAATAGCAAACTGCTTTCAAGAGTCTTTGCAATAAATGTTTCTAGGACAGTTGTGAGCCTGTTTTGAAGGCAATATTATCTTTTAGACCCAGACAGGAGGAGACGGAGCCCCCCATAAATGAAGGCCCCAGCAGTAGTGAAAATTCTTCTTCCGCTTTAACACAGAACTCTGTAGCACCAGGTAAGACATTGCATTTACTGGTCCAAAATCCGTACCTATATCCCAATATTATGAAAAAAAAGTGTTTCGGTAGCAGTTATAAAATAGTTCTTCCAAGGACAAAAAAAGTTAATCAGCGAAGAAAATAAGACAACATGTAAATATTATAACCTACATCCTATAATCAGCCTTTTAAAAAACTCACCTACACATGACTGAAAAAAATATAAATTCATCTATTACTACTTCCGTGTGTTTTGCAGCCAGTAAGATGTGTTATTTGATGGATAAATATTTGTTCATTGATCAGGGAGGCAACTAGAGAACTTGCTGCAATACTAATAGTATTGAGGTAGGTGTCCCTCTTGCGTTCTAGGTTCCAGATTCATATATGCATCCCTAATAAAGCTAAGCTTATAGTAACATGTTTCCCCAGTGTGGGAGGTTTCTGAAACTGCACTGTCTGTATAACCTCTTAACAAAAGACAAAGGCAGAGTTTAAACTGACCCTCTAGTGTATCAGCCCAATCGTGCTTAAGAGGTTGTGATCCTGTTAAAAATATTTACCCTGCAAAGCATCTGTTGCTCTATAATTGTTTTAACGCTGCACTGCACTCAGTATATTTAACAACCTAATTGATAGATGCCCTGACTTCACTTTTTTGACTTGAATACATCTTGGCTGTTCATTGCTAAGAGATGTTGACAAGGAGATGTCTTTAAAGTAATGTGTTTTGCTGCTGTTCATAATTCAATTTCTAGCAATAGCAAAAGGTTTAAATACAAACTATTGAAATTAGGTGAATATATTTACTTTTACCTTTTTCAAATAAAATCCTTTGCCTTGAGGCAGTCCACTGTTACAAGTCTGTCAAAAATGTTTTGTCTGTCTACTGTGAATCTACCCAGGCAGTGAAGCATTAAAATTGCATGTTTCTCTCTTCCCAACCCATCTGTGGAATGAGCATTGGTATATTGTCAAAATGTGCTTTGCTTGTATCTAAATCTGTCTTATGTATTCAGGAAAAGGTGGCATGTTCTGGAAAGTGAATCACTATGTTTCCATTTGGATGACGCTTAGCTGCCAGTTATTTCGCTTGACACTCCCTTAACTACTCTTTTAACCAACAGTGACTGATTCATCTAAATCAGTCAGGACCCCTCATGACTGATTTGTGAAGAACAGTCATTTTTGTTCTGCAGAAAAAAAACCTCTTCCTTTTCTTTTCTGATCTGCATTTTATCTGTCTGCATTTTATCTTGCTGACATCCCTTCTGTACTTGTGTATTGACACTGCATTTGCAAGCTTTCCTCTAAGTGGCTGTCAGCAGTTATTTGATAGGAGATATTGTTGTCTGTTTATCGTACGTGGGACCTGCTGGGAGCAAGTGCTTTGAGCTTTGTAACCCTTTGACATTCCCATGAAGATGAGGGATGTCAAAGAAGAAACTTAAAGAAACTAAGTTACATATCTGTTGTTTGTTTGTTTTCCTTCATTTGCCACTTCAGAGCTGCCAGGATTTTACTATGACTCGGAAAAGAACCGTTACTTTCGTCTGTTGCCTGGACATAACAACTGCAACCCCCTCACCAAGGAGAGTATTCAGTACAAGGCGATGGAATGTAAAAGACTGAGACTCTTAGAAGAGGAAGAAAAACAAAAGAAGGTAGACTTTAAAAATGATTGAAATTGAAAATTGATTGAAAAGATTGAAATTGAAAAAAAAAAAGATTGAAAAGACAATAAAGTCTTTTATTGTGTTCTGACCCAGGACAGCTCACAAGCTGAGAATTCTATTTTGCTGAGAGTTTAGAGTCTTTGAAATTCTTGAAGAACTTGTTTGTTCTACACAGGAATGAAAACAAGCTCTTTCCAAAACTAAATGTGTAAAGAAACAGGAACTGTGCTCAGAGTAGCAGGTAGACCAACAGTTGAACTTAACTCAGGATATCGGATGCCTGGTTTCAAATCCCTGCTTGGAATTTGCAAGGTAGGGTCTTAATTGTAGCTTTTCCATATGCTTAATATAAACACTCTTTCATATTTCTAGACCCGTAGGGACAGTACTAATGAAGTTCTGTTGAAACAGCATTTCTGAGAAGAGTTCTATTTTGTTGATTGACTGTTTTATTGGCAGGGGGGAAAAAAAAAAAAAAAAAAAAGTTGGTCTTACCTTTATAGGCTTTCCAAGCATAAAGTGTTAAAGCAGAGAAAATAGCGTTGAATAATGTCCGGGAAAAATACCTAACAAGGATATCTTGTAAAGCAACAAGAATCTTTGTTTTCATGTAGCTAATCTCAGCTTAAATGTGCTGGCTGTAAAGTGCTGTCACTTAGAAGTGCAGTATATATATATTTTTTTTCCCCAAAGGTAATGAGTTCTTACTTCAACCATCAATTCAGCAATTCTGTCTTGGCTATGAAAATGCTACAGATAGGTCTTTCCATAAGCAATTTAGTATTCAAAAAGCTGCTTGCCAGGTTGTTTTTAATGGGATCTGTAGATATATGTCTTGTTAAAATTTAGGTGCCAAATCAGATGTCTGAATCAAGGTGCCAGATGCAAACATTTTGACTCTTAAATACTGCTTTGTCAGAGCATTATCAAAAAATTCCTACTTATAAACTCTGTCCCTTCCTACTTATAAACTCTGTCCCTTTTCTGTCACCGTTATTTGAAGTATTTGTAGGAAATTTTAAAGATGAATGGAAAAGCAGTTCAGTGCAACAATAACACTGCATAGTAGCAGTCTTGTGGTAATAGAAAGTTTTAATCAGTACCTTTTAATCAGTATGTTGCATAACACCTTAAATTTTTATGTCAATTTTTGTCAATACATTTTTATTATGCTTTTTTCTCAGTTTTGTATTTAGGAGCACCTGGCCTCTCTCATAGCGTTTGCCCTTGATTATATTTTTCCTCCTTTTTGCCTGC